>JAQMYG010000003.1:12382459-12418624 GCA_030014215.1 Clariallabes teugelsi
GAAACGCCAATTAGCCTAACCTGCATATCTTTGGACTGTGGGAGGAAACCGGAGTACCCGGAGGAAACCCACCAAGCCATGGGAGAACATGCAAACTGCATGCACACCGAGACGGGAATCGAGCCTGACCGGGAATCGAACCCACATCCTGCACCCGGACCCTGGAGGTGCAAGGCGACAGTGCTAACCACTACACCACCTCAGGGCACTGTCTCAGGGCATGCTGTTATTGGAAAATAATCAACTAGGTACAAATGAGGCAGCACGTTGGCATAGTGGTTAGCACCGTCACCTTGCTCCTCCAGGGTCCGGGTTCAATTCCTGCCTCGGGTCTGTGTGCATGGAGTTTTCATGTTCTCGTGGGTTTCCTCCCAAAGTCTAAATGGGTGTGAATGTTGCCTGGAGGTTCTACCACAGTCATAAAATGAGAATAAATACAGTGGTCACCATTGGCCTTCACCGTCCCTAGTTGGACTACAAAGGTTCCTAGATGGATGGATGTCCAAAAGTATGTTAGCTACAGATCAATCAGATTGGAGTTTTTTTATTCCCTAAATTTAGATACAAATTAGCATTATTTTAAAAGCAGCAATAAGGATTATTAAGTTGATGAGTAGATTAAATGCATTTGAGTCAAGTGGCAGTCAAGATCTTCCAGTC
This sequence comes from Clariallabes teugelsi, assembly GCA_030014215.1. NCBI lineage: Eukaryota > Metazoa > Chordata > Actinopteri > Siluriformes > Clariidae > Clariallabes > Clariallabes teugelsi. Next base: position 12,383,120 of record JAQMYG010000003.1, read on the forward strand.
AAATGAGCTGATAACTGTAATATCTTATAGGTTATTAATACATAGTAACTGTTAAGTCGTGACTTGCACAACTGACAACAAGGTGGTGTAGTGGTTACAATAGCACTGTGTCCTTGTACCTCCAGTGTTGAGGGTTTAATTCTAATCTCAGGTCTGTGTGCGTGTTCTCCTCATGTCTGGTCCATGCCTGGTCTCTTCCTCCCACAGTCCAAACATGCACATTAGCTAAACTGATGTTCCCAAATTGTCCATAGTGTGTGAGTGTGAGGGTGTTTGTGAGTGTGTGCGATTGTGTTGTGATGGATTGGCACCCTCTCCAGGGTGTATCCTTCCTGGTGCCCAAAGGCCCCTGGGATAGGCTTCTGGCCCCCATAACCATGTACACAGGATAAAGCGATGATATAGAAGATAAATGAATGAATGAATGCAGACTAGCAACAAATTTTATAAGCCAAACTTTGTGGATCCGTGAACTGATCTTAAATATTAGTAAGTTTACCATTCTTTTGATAATGACCTGCGCTGGGCAATGTAATTCCTCAGGGATGGGTACGCTCTGTTCGATCACAGAAGCACAACCTCTTTCTACATGTGAGTGATGGAAGTTCCCTGCAGCCTCTGCAAGTAGTCGCCAGCTCAGACCTCAACCCCAGGTGATGGTTCTACCTTAGTATTACATGAAATATGGTTTTGAGGAGTATGTTTGTTGATCTGTTCAATTGCTTTTCCTCAAAGGGAGCCCTTTATTTAACATGTTTATATGTTGTTGTTTTTTTTCAAAATTAAGAGACCTCAGCTTTGGCTGTGCCGTCGATATTACTGGAAACTTAGAAAAGAGTCCAAGCAAAAAACAGAATGTGGAATTACAGGCTAGTCACATTGATGTGGTTGGAGAATGTAATCCTGTGGTAAATTTTCTTTCTTATTATTTCATTTATTTAATTTGTTTATTTTAAGGTTGAAATGCTTAGGATAAATATAACTTTAGCTGTTGAACCAGAAAGACAGCAATCACATATCAGCACCATATTCCAGCTTAATAAATGTTTTTTTTTTTTTTCAGGACTTTCCATTCAAGATTAAGGGCCACCATTCCCTGGAGTACATCAGACAATTTCCTCATCTGAGATGCCGTACAAATGCCTTCAGCGCATTGCTCAGGATACGCAGCCAAGCAACTGATGCCATTCACTCTTTTTTCAGGGTAATGTTGAATTTGTCTCATTACTGTAATGCATTTTATGTCATTTTATGGTATTTCATCTTATATTTAAACTAAAAGTGTCTAATAAGTGCAGATCTTTACAGGATAACAACTTTGTGCAAATTCACACACCGGTGATTACATCTAATGACTGTGAAGGAGCAGGAGAACTCTTTCAAGTAGAAGTAAGTCTCTTTTCCCCCCCTTCAAATCGAAGTGTGGAGTTTAAGTACTTCAATTACCATAAAAAAATAATAAAATCACACAAAGGAGAATATTAGTCAGTATGTTAAGGGTGACTATAGTATGGCAAGGATGTTTTCTGGTTTAAAATAGATCAGCCTCACACTAATACCACTGCTAGGTGACTTGAATCAAGTCAAGTAGGCTTTTATTGTCATTCCAAACATATACAGATAGTACACAGTGAAACGAAACAACGTTCCTCCAGGACCAAGGTGCTACATACATGCAACAACATAAATTAACAACACATTTACATTTTTAAGTTAACCTAAAAACTATCTATTTCTATGCAAAAAGAGACAACAATAGACAACAGACAACAAAGTGCACGTGCAAATGTGCAAACAAAGAGCTACAGAACAACGTAACCCGACAAAGTAACACGTTACAGTACTTTTTTTTAGTGATGAGGTACAGTATGAGTTGAGGTAGTGGGAAGAGAAACAGTAAACGTTGACATTTCTGAAGTACAGTAGCAGCAATAATTAAAAAATATATATTATTCAAATAGCAAGTGAAATAAAATATTGTGCAAATATTGCAAAGAGCAGTTCAGGTAGGTAGGTATGAACTATTTGAATCACAATTTGAATGAACAATTTGAATCACATTGATTATCAGTAAACTGGTGACAGGATCATGGGCACCCAAGGCTCATCTATACCTGAGTGGGCCAAAGGCCTGCCCATCTGGTTCGATCCCACAGAAATGCCAGTGTAGCACAAATTGCTGAAAAAAGTCAATGCTTGCAATGACAAAAAGGTATAAGAACATCCCAGTGCATCCAAATTCCTCATTTGGCTTCCAAATTCCTCATAACCCAATCTGATCAAGCATCCATGGAATGTGACGGACAAGTCATATCCATGGAGGCCCCATCAGGCAACCTACAGCACCCAAATGATCCACTGGTAACATAACGATGACGGACAGCACGGCACACCGGTGCCACTGCTCCAGTGGCACAAGGGGACATACACAATATTGAGCATAATGTTTTAATGTTATATCCAGGTCCAGTCAAATACATTTTCATTTGTAGCCTGTGTAAAGCTTCTGTCATTTTTATGCTAAACTATTAATGATGGACGTAAATAAATTCGTCCATTGAATGTCAGCAGTGACATATACACATTTGGGCAACATACTCTCAAACAAAGTGAAGGTGAGTTGAGATACTTCACTTACGCTTCAGGATGCTATCTAATGAATTTTTCTAGTAGCCCAGCTTGTTGAAAGTCGACAACATGCACACATCCACAAACTCATTTTAAATGGTTTTAAGTGTATCATTATTGAGTATTGTAAATTTGCTTTTAATTACAAGCCAACTTCATCTCAAAAATGACATAAAAGACTTAAAACTAGTCGCCCCATCAGAAATAAAAAAAAATGCAGGAATTTCCTCCTCAGCCTTTGGATGAACACAAACGTGCACAAAATTCATTTGATGTAATTATTTAATATATTGCTAAAACTCCTAGATTATTTTAAAACAGTTCAGTCTGGCAAACACTGTGAATAACTATTGTGTCTGCTGCTCCTCTCCAGTAAATCAGTGTGAACATGGGGTAGAGCACTGTCTGCCCCATGGGCTTTTATTATTGCTATTTGCAGTGTCTATTTTTGACCTGTAGGTTATAGTGCAGTAATATCTCTATGGATCTAAGTAGGACAGCGAGTAATGTGTCATAAATCTCTACATTAATTGAATGGTTACTTAGTCTGTTGTTTAGTCATTTGTGTAAATGCAAAATTTAGAAGAAGCCTTTGTCACATACTGTAAACATTACAGCACAGTGAACTCCTTTATTCACATATTCCAATTTGTTATAAAGAGTGTAGAGTCAGCCAGGACACAGCGTCCCTGGAGCAAACAGAATTAAGGGCCTTGTTCATCGTTGCGTCGTGGTGAAGCTGGGGCTTGAACTGCTGACCTTCCCATTAGTGACCTAGGTTCTTGATTTGTTGAGTTTCCACTGCGCCTACAAATGCTACAAGGGCTAGAATTTACACAACAGTATTTAAACACATAGCAAAAAGTCACAGAATTTAAATGACAGTGTGATTGTGACGGCAAAATTTATTTTTTTAAAGCTAATTATTATTGGAACTCCAACATAACAGTGTTATATTTTATACATACACTAAAATGCCAAAGCCCCATTTTGGCCAAATTTACCGTACTATGTGTTTAGTAAAGTAATAAATCAAATAAGATATTTGGAAAGCACATTATAAGCAGAACCAGTTTTGCTGATTTGAATTTAAACTGCTACAGTGAAAACAGAATTTGGGCATTTGATCAAATGAAGAAAGAAAGATGATCATCTGAAGGTCACAGTAAACAGCACAAAAACCTACGTAATCCTTAGTCTCCGCTCAGCTTCTACGTGAATTAAAAACCACTGTGGCTTTTTCTTTTGAGCCATCTGTCTAACATAACAATGAATCTGTCCTTCTTGATGAATAGTCCAATTTCCTTCAAGGAACCAATCAAACTGTGAAGGGCAGCCTTAAAGGCCTAAAGGTACCATGAAGGAAAAATATATCTCAATTACTACTAAATACAGTACTGTGCAATAGTCTTGCTCATACCTCTTACCCTTCATTTCTTAATATTAAATTTAAATTTACAATAGATGTTTTGAATGATTAAAAATGCTTGAATGATTTATAGATCGCCGTGTGGGAAAGCATTTATTCGAAACTGGTTAGGTACAGGGACTAGACTGAGTCAACAAAGTCTTTCAGGAAGCATGGACAACTATTCCTCAAGACTGCATTAAAATTACAAGAATGTCTGGCTTTTTGGAAGCAGAATATGAAGAAATAAGGGGTGGCTCAAGACTTTTGCACAGTATTGTATATCTGCTCCTTATTCAAGCTATAACTTTAGCTTTACCATAGTCATTGTTGAATATTTTTCTTCTCCTGAAAGCCTGCAGGTAATGAATGGAACTTGGATGAAGAGAATCCCCATTTTTTCTCTGTGCCTGCATACCTAACCGTATCAGGACAGCTGCACCTGGAAGCCATGTCAGGGTAAGAACTATTAGACCTTAAACTTTAGTGAAATATTTTCACTCTAGAGAGCCCTGTATTTATCATCTAACTATTACAGTTTGGCCTTTGTCAAAGTTTCTTAGGCCCTTAGACTTGCCCATTTTTCCAGCTTCTGACACATCAGCGCCAAGAACTGACTGTTTACTTGCTCCCTTGTATATCCTACCCCTTGATGGGTTCAGTTTTAATAAGATTATCAACGATGTGATCATTTGTCTTTATACGTTTTACTAAAAATGTAAAAAAACAAGTGTTGAGTGGTGTTTATTAACGAGGCATGAGGGTGCTGAATGCTTCCTATTATGCTGTTTAATTTACTTTTTGCTTTCTGTAGGGCTTTTCCTGCTGTTTACACATTTGGACCAACATTTCGAGCAGAGAATTCCCAGACCAGGAGACACTTGGCTGAGTTTTATATGGTTGAAGCAGAAATCGCATTCACCGAGTCATTGAAGGACCTCATGGAGGTCAGATACTAAGCCTTACTGACCTCCTGAATAAACTACACCATGATGACACGACATGGCTAAATGTCTGTAACACCTACTCAGAAATGTTAACAGCTTATTAATCAGGGTTTGACTGGCAGTTGTGGCCTTTGGGTTTGAATATTATTCTAATACCGTTTTTATGTGGTCTCTTTGAAAATTCCCTGCAAAAGCAGAATGATTGTGGTCGTGATGTGAGTTTGTCATTACAAACGAGTCTTGTACAGCATTCATTGTGTTACTTACTGTTTCTTAGGTTATGGAGAGTCTGTTCAAAACAACCACAGACAATCTGCTCTCTCATTGTGCAGAGGATATGGAATTATTTCATAAATACATCTCACCCGGATATATGGTAAGATTTTAAAAACTCGTTCGAAAAATTTATTCGGATCATGTACACAGTTTGAAAAATGACCTCTTCAAAGCCACAGTGATATTTGAAATATTTGTCTCGTTTCCAGGAACAAGTGGACCTCATGATGAAAAGAAACTTTAATGTGTATGTATTATCTTTTTTCCTAGTTGTATTCCGTGCTATTAGCTACTGTATCTAGTAGTGGCATCATGGTGATGTATTGGTTAGCACTGTGGGCTTGCAACTCCAGTGTCCGGGTTCAATTCCCGCCTCAGGGTCTGTGTGCATGGATTTTACATGTTCTCCCTGTTCTTGTTTCCTCCAGCTACTCCAGTTTTCCTTCCACATGCAGTCTAGGCTAGTTGTCATTTCCAAATTGCCCATAGTGTGTGCCCTGCGATTGATTGAATGTGTACCCTACCTTGTGCCCAGCCTTCAAACTTTGTATGACTCTGTAAAGCGTAAGCAGTACAGGAAATGAGTGAGTGAGAACTATCAATGCCACTCAGACTGCTCTGCCCAATTTTTAAATCGTACAGACTTTGTTTCACTCTGTATTTGCAGCAGAGTATGCAGTATTCTACTTCAGCTAACATCTGTCATCACCAATATCTAAGGATCTTCATCATTTGAATCTGCTGCATAAAGTGCACTTTAATACACTGCAGGCGCCTTAAAGGCATTGAAGATTATTCATGGGTCAGTCAGCAGAACTAAGAGCTGGTGATGCTTATTTAAGTGTTATTTAAGCATAGCATGCCATCAAGGATCCTTTCTAGTCAGGGTCACCAGGGGTATATAATATACATAAACATTACTTGTGCATATAAACAAGCTCTAAAAGTGTCTGCCATTTTCCCCATGCAATCTTCTATTAGAATTCAGGAGGAAAAAAAAAAAGTAGACATGTGTGCATCATTTAAAAACGAGTCACAGACGGGTCAAAGATATAGTTGGAGGGTTTAACTGTGAGAAACTGTAAGTGCATTTCTCAAAACAATGTGTACAAACATCACCACAAAACGGATTACCTGCAAAAGCCAGTAACTTTCTCAAAATAGTTCAGTTATTAAAAAAAAAAAAAAGAATAACAATAATAATTAAAAAAGAATAATTAAAAAAAAAACTTTTCTTTTTTGTGAACAAGGTAGTCACAATGCTTAGTCACAATGCTTAGTCATCTTGTTAGTATTACAGTGCACAGTGGAACCTTGGATTACGAGCATAATTTGTTCCGGAAAAATAAACAAGAAATCTCTCTGACACGCGATTAAGCGACACACTAACGGAATCACTGCTGTAAAGTAAAAATAAAACAAATTAACCTGCACTTTACCATTGAAAAGAATCGCGACAGAGCAGTGTTTCTGTGTAGAGCAGAGAGAAAGGGTGTGTGCGTGTCTGTGTGTCTGTAAAGGCTAAAGTAGGAGGGTTCTCTGTGTGTGTGTGTGTGGGTGTGGGTGGGTGTGGGTGGGTGGGTGGGTGTGGCACGGTGTCCAATGACGCGCGCACACAGACAAAAAGCATGTAAATGGATTTTTAATCTCTCTAATGAGACTTGCTTTTGCTTGATGCGTGATACTCGGTACTCGTAAACCAACACTTGTTCGTTTCCCAAGTCTAGGAAAGTTCCAAAATTTATTACAAATCTTTGCTCGTCTCGAGGAACACTCGCAAACCGCGTTACTCGCAATCTGAGGTTTCACTGTACTTTGTAAGGATTTTATAATCAAAACTGTGGCTAATATTTGATGACAGTGATCAAAATGAACCAAGCTGTACTTTGTCTGTACAGCGTTTATCAATACAAAGTAAAAGGTTACACATTACTGTATTTGAAGGATTGGAATAGATTGGACTGGATTCAGGTGTACAATTTTACTGATTGTACTGTACAGTGGCGTCCTGGTTAGCACTGTGGCTTCACACCTTGGGTCTGTGTGTGTGTGTGTGTGTGTGTGGAGTTTGCATGTTCTCTGCTTGGTGGGTTTCCTCCAGGTACTCTTGATTTCTTCCCACCGTTCAAAACATGCAGGTTAGTCTAATTGGTGTTCCCAAATTGTGTGTGTGCTTGTATGTGAACTGCGATGGACTAGAACCCCAACCAGGGTGTACCCTGACTAGTTCCCCAAGTACACTGGGATAGGCTCCAGGCCTCCTGTAACAACGTACAGGATCAGCAGCACAGTAGATAAGTGAGTGAGTGGGTTTTACTTATACCACTGTACTGCACAAAATAAAAAAAAATAAATGTAACCATGGGAAACACTCCACAGGCAGAACTGTACATGCAGTATAGGGAATTACAGTGCACTTCCTGATTTTCTACACCTTCTTCTACACTCATCGTTAGTTGATCAAAATCTTTAAACATTTCTTTCCATTGGTGAAGTTAAGATTTACCTGAGAACAATTCATCAAATCGGATCACATTTAGAGTAAAAAAATAATGATCTAATAGAAATGTCTAAAAAATACATTTTGATCACCATGACTTACAGTAAGCAGGCAGTTTTACATAATCATTTGCGTGAATGTATGAAAGCATTTGCAATTTGTTAATTAGAAATAGCTTTTATGATGTGCACAAGTTGAACAAATGAATGCACAAATGAACTTTGTACAAGTTGTTTTGAGATTGTGATTTCAGTTCTAATGTGAGAAATGAACCTAAGTGACTGAGAACAACTGTATTGACTTTAGATTTTAGGAAGCATTTATCATCCCTGTGAATGAACTACTATTGTAACAATAAACCTGTCATTATTATAGACTTATCATTTATGATATAGTTAAATATTGAGATCTGCTCTGTGTAAATGTCTTTCTGCAGCCCTGAGTGAGTGTGGTTACATGATTTTAATCGGCATTTAATCCATTTAGCACAAACAAGGCTAAAGTAAGCTTTCAAATGCATGTGCTATTTTATTGGTCATGCAAGTTTTACTCCACACTTCACCTGACTGTGTGTAATTCTGCTGGAGTTTGTCTTATTTGGTGATTCAGTTTCATAAGTTTACTATGGCATTAAAGCCATGTTATTTTTCATGCTTGTCAAAGGCAATCAGTTATGCTGGTTGAACAAGTCACAGTTGTACAGTAGTTATCCCTGTGAGTTCTAATGTCATCCTGGAATATGGGAGTGTAATGATGTGTTTAAATTGGATAAAATGCAACGAGCAACAACGACTCTGCTTTTACACTAGTTATATTCATTCATGTGTGCAGTCAATTGACATGTACAAGAAAGAGCTGCTCTAGTAAGTCAGTGTGACTCAGTTTTATCCAGGGAACATTTCTGAAAAGACTCAAGTACTCAATTGAGTAACACACAGGTACAGTACACTGTTTTTGGAGCAAAGTACGTTCAAGAGCAGACAGAAGAAAAGCATGTTTTTAAAGGATACAATATTTTTCTCACGACTACATTACAAGCTGTTTTTGATTCCAGGTAGTTATGTTCGTTGAAAACGGTTTCCTTTCTCCAGATGGGAAACTTTAGACACATGTACAGTATATCTATTTTATTTGTGTATCTTATATGAGATTTTAATACTATTAATCCACAACAATGTTTACAGATTTATTTTTATTGTGATTCATCCTAGGGATTTGCCTTGTGTTTTGCAGGATTTCCTATACAGAGGCGATTGACGTTCTAAACCGTAGTTCAGAGCAGTTTACCTTCAAACCAGAGGCAAGTGATTTTTACCAACTAATCACATCGTATGCATATTTTTCTCCAAGATTTCAGATTTGATATAGTGCATGTTTGTTTCTTTCTTTCTCTCACTTCACTGTAGTGGGGCTGTGATCTTCAAACAGAGCATGAGAAGTACATAGTGCAGCATTGTGGGAATGTCCCAGTCTTCGTGACGGATTATCCATATGAGCTTAAACCTTTCTATGCCAGAGACAATCAAGACCAGCCTCAGCACACAGTAAGAAGAACCACAGAGACTGTGTATACATGTTAGCCAGACTTTGATTAAAATCCCAAGAATGTCCCACCCACACACACACATCCACACCCACACTCTTTTTTTTTTTTTGTGTAGAAAATTCTGGACAGATCCAAAAGTTTTTCCAGAAATGTCTCAGCACCAGCTGTCTTGGGTTCTATGATAATTGTGCCTGGTATAGTTTTGTCGATTGGACAATCTCATTTTTGGCATTCAGTGTACATCAGGACAGTACTGAACATGAATCACAAAGATGATAAATACATCTGCATGTTTAAAAAGGTTCTCATCTTCATTATAGTGAAAGTGGATTCCATGCCCTGACTGATTAAACTGGTTTTATTCATTTATTTATTTAATTGCCTCACTGTGTGTGTGTGTGTGTGTGTGTGTGTGTGTGTGTGTGGTCCTCTATGTTTTATTTGACATAATTTTTTTTTTATTTCTTGAATTGTCGATGGTTTTGTTTTGGCCAGGCAGCTGCAGTAGATCTCTTGGTGCCTGGCGTGGGGGAGCTGTGTGGAGGTTCTCTCAGAGAAGAAAGGCTAGAGCTTCTAAGGACTCGACTTGCACAGTAAGAATATCTTTCTCACTGTTGCACCACTGCTGTACTTTGTGGTCAACTTGATATGCATCAGATCAGCTCCAGAATTATTGGCACCTCTGATGAAAATGACCGAAAGTGAACTTACAAAACACATGCAGTCAGGGGTATTTTGATCTTAAACATATTAAAGTATTTTACTTTGTCCTTGTGGAATATTATATGTAATACAGTGAGAAGGGGGAAAGGGTTTTAATTAATTTAAAGAAGAATGCCTAAAAACAAGGATGGATTGTGGATGTTAAACTTTTTTAAACCCCATCACAGTCTGTTTATTCAACTATTTTTGTATTAGCTTGAATGTTTTGTGCTTCTGTTTTGAAACTCTTTCTGGCTCTTGATTATGTTCTTAGTGATATTAAATTGGAAATGTTCCAGTGTAAACTATCAAGTTTGAGGCATTCTTTCTGTTTTTCTTTTTCTTTTTTTTTTTTTTTAAACATTTGCATTTTATTTAAAATGTAATTTAGGGGTGGCAATAATAAAGGTTCGAGAAGATAATTTAAATTGTATTCATTTTTTCCACACAATAAATTTAACCCATTATTATGAGGAGTGCTAGTAATTTCAGAGCAGATTCTCTGTGTCAAACTGACTAATCTCTAGTTGCTCTTCATTGCTGCAGTATTGATATTTACAGTATGTGTGGGCTACTGTAGTATTAAAGTACCTTTATTATTTGTTTCTTTAGGGCTGGATTAGATAACACATATGCATGGTAGGTTCGCAATCATGTTTTTGAACTCATTGTTTTCCAACTGCATAAAAGGTTTCTCCACTCACTCTGTCTCCTCCTTTTTTCAGGTATCTTCAGCTGAGAGAGTTTGGCTCAGTGCCTCATGGTGGTTTTGGGATGGGCTTCGAGAGGTACCTGCAGTGTGTACTAGGAATCGACAACATCAAGGACACTATTCCGTTCGCAAGGTTTTCACGCTCCTGTGTTTTATAAAGCAGCCTGGTATAAAATTATAATAAACTGAAAGTAAGCACTTTGTATTGTTTCATATGTTTTAGCAAAGCGACTGCTTTTGCAGGATGGTACTGGAGAATCGCTCGTTAATACACAGAAACAGATGGCAAGCGACAGTAAATTACTCCAGAATACATTAAGAGTCCTGGTCGTTCATTTTAATGAGAATTCCTTGACAAATGCTTCCTCTGTACCATAAATACCTTCTGCTGTAAAATTAATTCTGTCATGAAAAATAGAAAGTAGAAAACATGGGAAAGTGAGTGAGTTAAGATCTTGATCCCAGAGTCTCTTTCGTAATGCAGCAGTGTGCAATTGACATGCAAAGCACTTGCAAATGTGTACAGATCACCTCGCTTTGCCAAACTTGAGCATCAATGATTTGTAAGTGCTGTGCTTAAAAGGCTTTTAGAGAATTTATTTTAATTTGGAGTCCTGCCCATACATTTTTCTCTTTAGTTTTGAACATATTGTAGTTATATTTTAATGCATTGATTCCTTGTTGCAGCCATTTTTGTGCAGTATTTTTGTAATTTGTTGGCTTTATAAGAGGACGACTATCAGTTTTATCATAGAAAATGGTATAACAAGATGACAAAATGAATTTACAGTTTACTCTACTGCACTGTCAGAAAAATCCAGATTAACATTAATTAATGATGATTAGTCGCACTTATTCACAGTATGCTTGGAGTTTAGTCTCTAATTAGCTGGTTTACCCCTTGCTGAACACTAGATGGCAGCTCTTTCTAAAAGACAGCTGCATTAACAGTTGATTTAGAGACTGATTATTCATTAGTACGTAGTAATAAATACTTTTCAGTTTGTAGTCCATATGTTGTTTAGCTACATTCATCTGAGAACACATTATTCTCTGTCTTGCTCCCTCTCTCTTAAAAGCCATTTAATTAATTTGGTATGGAGTAAATTTTTCTTAATCATTCTCTGCCATTTTAATAGGGAGATATTTTAAACACAAATTGCTGTTAGCTAGGCTTTCTCGTTTTTTTTTTTCTTTTTTTTTTCTTTCTTTCAGCACAACACCTCTTGAAATACTAATTTCATTGCCAAACACACACATTCCACAACTGTTCAGTTTTAGATGGTCTAGCCGCTGCTGTATTATGTTCATACGCATGTATAAAGGGCATTCAAGACAAACCAGGACTTGGTTGAAAATTCCTGTGACATTTACAGAAGTGCACAGAATATGCAATAAAACATTTGAATAGTGCAAACATTTTGAAGAAGTCTTTCCACTTCTGAATGATGATCCCAACTGCAGAGTCCACTGCAGTTGTTCCCATGAACATTCAGCGAGAGGAACCTCTGATCCTTAAAAATCGACAGATAACTTGTCTCACCAACTTGTGAAAGAGACACATCTGTCTGTGAGAATTGTACACTTACACTCACTTACAAACACCATTTATTGCTATATCACCCCTGTAAAGTAATGACCTCGCTCATTTTTACATGTTTGGTACATTAATGGAGTTCTTGGGAGGCCAGTGTTTTAGACCTGAAGCAGGCAGTCTAATCGTGGCTCCAGTGTACAGACAAAACTTTCCACCTGGATTATAGTATCCAAGCGCTAGTGAAATTCTGGGTTAAGTGCATTAGTGGTGCAGGGGATTATGTGAAGTAATAAAGGGAGTTTTTGTAATTTCTGCTTGGTCTACAAGCTACCAGTTGCCAAAATACATGCTGAGCTGGTCAAACTGGTAGAACATCTATTTTTCGCTGGTGCATTGCTATTTAGTGTTCTTATTAACTGTTAATTAATTAATTAATAAACTGATATTTTCTTTAAAATCATTATTAAGCAGTAATTGCTAATACTGTATTATTAACATTTTTATTAACAGTTAATAATATTAAGTATTAATATCGCTACTAAAGCAATATAGATAATGAGTGAGTAAACTGATAATTATTTTGCTTGTTTTAGCCTTTTGATGAGCTCAGCAGATTTTTTTTCTGCAGAAAACATTTTTTAGAAGTAGTCATTTTTCTTCTTAAAAAAAAAAGAAAATAAACAAACCAGTCTAGCTTTATACATTAAATTGACGGTCTAAATGAGCCGTAGAACTATTTAGGGAAATTTTGACCTTCGACTTAGCCTTTAATAAGGTTTCATGTTTATTTAGTTAATAAGAAAAAATATTTAATGGAAATAATTACAGTAGCTTCTGGGGTTTTGGCTGCACTAACTGCACGCGCATGACTGTCAGCAGAAAGCGCCGCCCTCTTCCCAGGACCGTGTACAGAATCCGAGTGTAAACCCCGCCTTCCTTTGTTACGACCACGCCTCTTCGTGATTGTGATTCGCTAGAACACTATAATCAGCTGTGCCTGGAGAAGGAGAAGGAGTGATTTCACAGCGAGGCGTGTATGTGTGTGTTTGTGGTCGGGACCTGAGCTTGAGGATGAGCGTTGCTACACTTACACACTCGGGTTTGTTACGCGGGCGTGGTGTGGACGGTCAAGACGCGCCGTAAATTCTCCGCGTCAGCCGACTTCCTGCACTCAGCGTTACTCCTCCTTCTGTCTCGCGGGGCTTCCACTGTGCGCTGTCGGGACGGTGCGCGTCTCCGAGCTCTCCGGATAAACTACGCGCGCTCTCGCGTCAGTAATAAATGGGCCGGCGGAGCGCGCGCTTCTGCGTTCTCCCTAAATGGACCTGCATCATCATCATCATCATCTGATCATACGAGCGCCTGTGTGTGTGTGTGTGTGTGTGTGTGTGAGTGAGTGAGTGCTGTTGTGATCGGGCTTCTTTGGGAAAGAGAAGGAGAGGGAAAATAAAAATGAGCGGAGGAGAAATCATTTGCCAAGGCTGGCTGAGAAAATCCCCACCGGAGAAAAAACTTCGTAGATATGTAAGTACACGTGTGTGTGTGTGTGTGTGTGTGTGTGTTTCAACTTTGCATTGTGTCACACTAATTGAGATCTTTTATACAGTAATTCCAACTTGTGTTGAATTGTGTAGTTATTAAAGCATATGAAGTTATTAAGCAGCTTTATTATGATCCTTTATAGACACTGGATGGTTAAGGTTGGTTCCCAGTGATAGCAGGTGCGCCCTAGTGGCTGCCAGAAACATCATTCACTTCCCTCTGACTCTTTTGGGGGAAAAGGAAAAAAAAACATAAATAAAAACAGATGCTTCCCACTTTATAAATATAAACAACAAGTAGATAGATATGCATTCTGGTGGTAACAGCCTGGGTACTAAATCAGGATGTTATCTGTGTTTGACTGGAACACTTACCCAAACTGTGTGCACAATAGGCATTAAAGATACCATGGAGCCACCGTCTGTCTACTAATTCTGTTTGGGACAGCTGTCCATACAACTGTTCCCGTTGAGAAAGCAGTCTGCCTCTCATCTGATAACGTTACAGTAATGCATCACATAAATCATTTGTTGTTGTGCGTTAGAAGATGCGGTCCCCATCCCGTTCCCTCTTACTGTCTGGACACCGAGGACTAAAGGTTTCCACGTCGTCAGAGCTGATAATGGATTAAAAAAAAAAAAAAAAAAAAAAGCAGAAGCTCCAGCTTTTCTAAATACAGCTGGCCTATGTTTATCTACAGGATTGCATTATAGAACATCTCTTCACTCACACCCATGATGTCATATCTTTTCCTCTTCCTCCTTTCCATCAGTCATTTTCTTAATTTTGTCGAAGTGAGAAGTCATTTCTTGACCTGTTCATATGAAGATCTACTGGGTCATTTCCTTTTTCTTTTACATATACTGTAAAGATTGTGTCTTTTGTGCAGCTAGACAGGAACTGCTGATGTCAAAACAAACAGAGCAGCTGCGTCCACAGAAAAAGCGTAACGTAATGTCACATGTGAATGCCAGCGTTTATTGCTTATTTCTTGTTTTTTTTTATTAATTAATTAATTTTTTCGGAAACCGTCTCACAAACTAAGCAAGACATTTGAAAAACATTAAATAGTCCGTCTACTTAGCAAAAGACAAGATGAAACGAGAATGACATCCTGTCAGGTGGCTGCATCAATTGTCCAACCTTCTTAAAAAAAAAAAAAAAAAAAAAAAATCCATTTAGCAGAAAAGATTGCTGTCATCTGACATTGCTACTGTCCTAATCTACTG
Source organism: Clariallabes teugelsi (assembly GCA_030014215.1). Lineage (NCBI taxonomy): Eukaryota > Metazoa > Chordata > Actinopteri > Siluriformes > Clariidae > Clariallabes > Clariallabes teugelsi. The sequence goes on from JAQMYG010000003.1 coordinate 12,398,147, forward strand.
AGATATTTTAAGCAGTCGTGGACTTCGGTGCTCCGACAACAACAGAGTGTTTGTGCGACTGCTCAGACAGCCTTGTAGTAGGCCAGAACGTATCACCTTAACCTCAGTTGTGTCTTGCAAATCATATGCAAATACAAAGCACAAACAATTCTGTCAGTTAGTGCCCTGTAGCAACAATTAGAAAATAGTGGTGTCTGTTGTCTTGACTAGCATGTCATGCTCATTCACATTGTCCAAATTGGGGCAAGAAGGAACAAATAGTATGAGTAAAAGTAATCAAAATGAACCAAACCACCATCAGCTCATTTACGTAATGGTCCTACTGTACATGTGTGGGTAGACCTGCCACCACCTTGCAGTAAAAATGATGAGTGGGAAATTTTAAAAACAAAATTGTTAAAGGGGAAATAATGTGAGATTCAGACAAGAAAATGTCCTCCAACAGCCACAGCAATAAAATAACTGAGGAGAGTCACTCCCTTTGGTTATAATGTGAATAATTAACAAGTATTTTCACTGGAAAATTGTAGCATTAAGCTGTTACTTATTACCTCGATAGCCAGCATCAGTACAGGGCAAGTTGTTTGCCAATTACAAGTTGAAAAAAAATAATATAAAAGCAATTGCTGTCTCATTCACTTCTCAGTGGAAACCATATTGTACTGTATAAAAAACAAAGTACGTTAGTGGTGTTCTTCTGCTTGTTTATGATATTATAGTGTAATAGAGAAAGGGATGTCATTCTGACATCAATAATTTCTGACAATAGTTGGCCTTGCTCACCTCTGCTTCTCACAGTGCAAACTATTGTTTGTTAATATGAGACTATTCCTTAAAAAGATGGAGGTCAATTCATAGAGATTATTGTAGCTTCAAGCTTTACAAGTCAGATCAGATTTAGCCTGGGTTAGATCTCGTTTACTGTACAGTGCTGTGAAAATATATTTGGTATAAAAGATCTGTAAAGTCTTAGCATCATTTTTTCTGCATATTTGTCAAACTTAAATAATTGAGATCATTAAACAAATTTTTATATTACACAAAGATAACCAGAATAAATACAAAATGCAGTTTTTAAATGATTTCATTTATTAATGGACAACGCTGTCCAAACCTACCTGGCTCTATGTAAAAAATTAAAAGAAAACCTAATAACTGGTGGTGCCACCCCTGGTGACAACAACTGCGATCAAGCATTTGCGATATCCGCCAATTATCTGCCAAAACCTCATAGAGAATGAGTCTTTCACAAAAATAATGGTTTGGAGTGGCCTAATCAAAATCTGGACTTTAATCTGGAGCAGGTCATTCATGCTCGAAAACTCTCCAATGTGGCTTAGTTAAAACAATTCTGAAAATATGAGTGGGCCAATAATTCTTCGCAGCGATGTGAAAGACTTATTTCTAGTTATCACAAACGCTTAATTGCAGTTGTTGCCATCAAGGGTGGCACAATCACTTAGTAAGTTCAGGGGGCAATTACTTTCTCACAGTTAAAAACTGCATTTTGTGATTACATGGGTTACCTTTTTCTAATATTAATATTTGTTTGATGATCTGAATTAAAAATATGCACACAAAAAATCTGGAAAAATACTTTTACAAATACCTTTTCACAGCATTGTATATTTGCTGATGGAGTTCTATCAACAAATTAGAATTCCAAATATATGTGAAATATATGAAATTTGTTGTGATCATGATGCATGTATTCATGATTTTATTTAAAAGCTTTTATTATCTTGTCTAATATTAATGCTGTGTAATCATGTCGAATTAAAGTCACATCTTTCAAAATCTCATGATTCCTAAAAACACATTTATGAACAAGTGAGAACAACACACACACCAATTTCCGATCTAATCTGACAATTCCAGAAAGTATAAAAAAAAAACAATCTCGATCCAGTCATTTCATGCTGCTGCCAGGAAAAGCTTGTTACATTATTAATCATCAATCATCATTAAGCATGCATAACTGCAAAGCTTCTCTATGATAAAACGTGGCATGTAGATAATGAACACAGCTGTTCTCAACTGAAGTCGTTCTCAAACAATATCTGGAGCTTAAAATTGTTTTCCGCGAGGCCACGCCACAGGCAGCGCCGCCGCCACAATACCTATAATAAAACCAGCGATCGGAAGTGGAGGGACAGTTCTGGCATTTCCCATAACAGCGGCTCTCCGTTTCCTCTTCCTACAACTATTGTCACGTTAATACCCTGCCCTGTCCAGACTCCACCCTCAAACGCATAAAATATGTTAATTTTAAATATTTTCTAATGTGCTTAAGCTTAGGGTTAGACTCTAGATTTGGTTGTTAAATCCAGCTTAGAGCAGTGGAGACTGGACTCAGAGTTTCTGAGTACAGTGCAAGTTGTGGCAGAGACATGACTCGTCATAGATCGTTACGGAGCTATGAGATGACTAGCACAATGGCAGCGATGGTCATATTAGCATGAAAGTTAAAGATTTGGATGCTGACCTGGTCGAGTGGAGTGTACAAATGAGGACATGAGTAAGCAAGATCCACTAAAGGTTGCTGCATCTGATTCACTTTAAGTGGGTAATTTTGGGGTAATATACAGTAGGAACCTGTTAACCAAAGTGAAAGTAGGTCAAAATGCCAACGAAAGCTAAAAAAAGGTAAACAACAAGGTGCAAAATATAAACTAAGTGCATGTGACATTACACGCTAACAGCTAACGCTGTTTTATGATTATATAGGATTATCCGGCATGGCTGGAGAAGAGCTGGGCTGATCTGCGTTAAGCCGAACGTAGCATTTAAGATCAAATTCAACCATTTAAGATAAAGCTCCAGCGTGTTTTCTGTAATAACAGTCAGTGAGAGTGTGTGTAACTAGAGTAGCCTGCAGCGATAATGTTAGGTGGTGCCACCCACTCTCCTGGCTGTTTTCTCTGACATCACTTCACAAACACCCCTGTTTGCCTGGTCCATCCCAGGATTCCAGACTGATCGTATCAAAACTAAAGTGAGTGCAAAATATCTTCATGCCTTTGTGTTTTCCACATGTGCATGTGTGCAGACACGTATATCTGGGATTGAAAGAGGTGCGTCGCAGATCCAGTATATTTCTTTGTAGAGTTGTATGCTGTTATTCAAATAATGGATGTTATGTGTACATCTGGATGATGGTCAAGGGCAGTGAGTTTGTCCAGATCCAGCACACTTGTTTTGAAGAGGGTCTTTGGGAAGGTCTGACTCCTGCAGGTCAACATTGAACACCTCCCAGTTCCTGCCTTGACAGACAACATTGCGCCTCACAGACATTTTCCTTGTTCAGCTTCGTCAGACGTGCTAAGGGTTCGCTGTGGATCCTGAGACAAAACACAGACACAGTGCTGTATCAGACGGTGCCAGATGAAAAACAGAAAGCATAAATTCCCTCTACATCTGTCCAATGGGTTCTGCTCTCCAGTTCGTGGACATTTTTCTCTACTATGAATTGTGAACTATGTGATGTGTCAACAATTTAGCACTTCTCCCTTATTCAATGAAATTAAATTGATTAGGCTATAGGAAATAAACTTTCTCTAATGGGGTCTCCGGCTTGACCCGGTTTCCCGGACCACTCTTGAGTCAGGATGTGATGGTAAACATGTTTGATCTTTATATAGCGTCCTTCAGCACGTCCTGGGGTTGTACCTGTTTGTGTGGTTGCTGAAAATTAAACTGCAGCGGTAGCAGGCTCCAGACTTCCTCTGGATGGCACCTACAGGAAACACTGTGCCTCAATTCTCAGGATGAAGGGTAACAAGCAAAATCGTGCAGTGTGTTTTTATTTAAGCTGTTCTAATTCATCCAGTTTGAACTTTTTAAAATTAGTTTTCATTGAGTATTGCTGTAGAATTTTAAAACAGAGCTGTTAGGTCTGGTATTTTTAAGAGTTACGTCATCAATCATGGCTCAGTTAAGAGTATGGAAATGCGCATTTGGGATATTCAGGCTCTGTCAACACATCCATCCATTTTCCATACCATTTATCTTGTTTAGGGACAGGTGAACTCTGGTTGAGCAGCTTCTCCCACTCATACACTATAGGCAACTTTGAAAGCACATTCAGGCTACAGTGCAAATCTTCGGACTGTAAGAGAAAACCAGAGAATCCAGAGGAATTCCACCAAGAACAGGGATAACACAAATCAAAAGTGAGTTTCAGACCCCCAAACCCTGGAGATGCAAGGTAGCAGTGCTAACCATTAAGCCACCCTACCCTTAGCAGCTAATATCAGCTAGTCTTGAGGAATGAATTTTTGCTTCCATTCCTGATCTGCAAACTCTTCTACTCAGTGTTTGGCTGAGGAAGGGGCCAGACTGGCTCACCATGTCATACATAGTAAAGCAGCTAACCAATCATAGACAACAATGAATTCTTGTAAGCCAATCTTAATGCAGAAGGCGGATATTTTCAGAAAAGTTGGAAAGCTGAACCTAACATAAGTTGGAGGAAAATGCTTCTGTTCATTTCTGGCAGATTAAACAATTCACAGTGTCATAAAAAGTTATATTCCGATTAACTTTTTGTTCATGTAAACACATCTTATTGAATCAGCTTCCATGTAAACAGTCAAGTTAGAACTCTAATCAGCATGATTTCAAAAAGAAAATTGAGACATAAATATTGTTCATGTAAACATTGGCTATTGTGAGTCCACACTTATTAATTTAAGTTTTGGTGATTTGTTTGTTTTAGAACTTTTGGCCATATTGGTGTTTTTCCACATTCTGTATGCTCTATCGTAAAATTTGCGTGCTCTTACTGTTATTATTAAAGTGTTTGGTGACAGTTTATGATTTATTATAAACCTACCTACCGCGGTGTGTGGACATTTATTAATTGATTGTGTTTTTGTGCATGTACTGTACTGTATATTTCTTTATAAGGTGTTTGTTCAGGCAGGTTTTTTTTAAATACACATATATGTGGGCAGAGTATCAGGATCATTTAAGTCAAACTAGGACTTGTGATGAAATTTCTCATGACTGAAGGAATAAAACTGTTCGACATTTACAGACGAGTTCAAACACAGTACGGTCATGAAACTATTAGCAGCAGTAAAGCATTTGAATGGTGCAAACATTTTAACGAAGGCCAGACATCCAGGATTGACAACCCTGACCGAGCTGCACTGCTGTCGTTCCAATGAACATTCAGGGAGTCAGGAAAACTCCTGATCCTTAAAAATCCTAGAAATAGCTTGTCACCAACTTGTGGAAGAGATGCACCAGTCTATATGAACTGTTCACACAATCACCACTTGCACATTACAAAAAACTTGTTTGGGCCATTCAAGGAGTTCCTGGGAGGCCAGCTTTTCAGATTTGAAGCAGGCAATCTGGTCATGACGAACTGAAAAATGTTCTACCTTAATGGTATCCAAGCACTAGTGAAACACTGGGATAAGTGCATTAGTGCAGCAGGGGATTATGTAAAAAAAATAAAGGGAGTTTTTAACTCTCATAACTGTGTTCTGTAATTCTGCATAATCAAGCTTCCCGGTTTTACTTGAACAACCATCGTATCTAGAAGAAGAAAAAAACTTTTCATACAAAATAAATCCATTTTATAGTAACGCATTTACAGTCTGACGTGAATTCAACACACAGGCAAGTTTCCAGTCTTCTATTTCCAGATTATGCTGACTAATCATGGCCTGACTGATCTGTAATAAGCATTCTAGGAATTTGAGTATTAAAGTCACAAACCTGTACTAAAATTAGTTGTTCCATAGAACTGCTATAAATGGCCAAATACTAATTTAGCTTTTCAGAGCACATGATTGTTTGTTGCATGTTTCGCTCTGCTAAGCTCATGACACTCATCTAAACTGGGTCATGACTTCATGAGTTTAGGTGCCCTCAGTTCTTTGCACGGTCTGTTAAAATTTATCAGGAACTCAGTGGGAACAGTAACAGGTGATGAAGTGGATACCTGCTAACTATTTCCTAGTACAGTTGGTTTAAATAGTTAGGAGTTATGGGTGTATTATCCTATTAAGATGATCTTTCAATCTAAAAATACTTGCTGATGTTATGGTGCACCAGTTCCAAGCTGAGAGCCAAAAATCATCAGATGCAAATAGGATTCTTAAGATCTGAGCTCATATTTCCATGGAAAAGTTTCAGATTATTGCTATGAATATACAGTTACTTGGAAGTAGATATGCAGGAATTACGGTATGTACAGTAGGTAGGTTGCAAGTTTTTCTCCTTCTCCATATCTAGCATGGACCTTACTTATTCCATGAAACTGTTTGTCTTAGAAGTAATTCTTGGAAATATACAGCATGGAAATATGGTGTCAGAAATATCATGCCCATGCTTTCAAATTTGAAATTGCAAAATTGCACATGGATGGTATTAATGACGCGCGCAAGACTTTTCTGCTGGTTTCGACAGCTGACGACTTTATTACAGGTGATGTCATCTTGCGCAAGGTTACTGCAGGCACTGGTGTGTGCGTGCATGTTACATATTGAGTGAGTGAGCGAGAGAATGAGAGAGCACATATGTGTGTATGTGTATGACATATGACTGGGGTCACATGGTGGACAGATTGTTAAGCAGGCGGGTCTTGATTAAAAGTGCTCCAGGCGGCTCAGTCGAGACGAGAAAGAAAGTTGTTAGAGGGACTCCATCGCTTTTTTTGAGCCTTGTGTCCAAGAAAAAGCAGTGTCTTCCTGCAGGCAGATGTCGCAGGCTGGTGTGAAATATTGCCTTTCCAAGCAAATGACCTCAGCTCAATGAGAGCTTTATAAGGGTGTGAACAATCTAGGGAATGGATTACATTTCGAGGATAGTTATTATAGCCTGTCTCTCAGCAAGCAACCCAAACGGATTAAACCAACAATATCAGGACGTGTAAATATTATTAGTTCTAGCGTTATTAAAAACATAATAATGCTTTTTTTTTTTCAGGTTTGGAAAATTCTCTCGTACTGTGCTGTGTATTGAATACCGTTTGCTATTGTGTAAGGGAATACCTGTTTCAACAGCAGCTTTCATGGCTGTAAATTAGACATTACACACATGTTCATATAATATGAGGATTGCAGGTGTGTTATGCTTGAAGGCATCACATGAAGGTCAGCTGTTCTAAACTAGGTCTTTCAGTATAGTCAAGTGCATTCGGAAAACCGATCAAGCACCATGATGAAACTGGCTCTCATGAAGACCCTCCCAGGAAAGCAAGACCAAAACTTACCTCTGCTGCAGAGGAGAAGTTCATTTAGAGTTACCAGCCTCCAATTAACAGCATCTACGTAGAATCACCAATTAACAGCATTTAGAAATTGAGCTGTTATGAAGGCTTTACAGAGCATAAGTAGCAGATACATCTCAATATTAACTGTTCAAACGAGATTATTAAATATTTTGGATGCCTTTAACATTGTTTTACAAAATAAGAAGAAATAATAATCAGGAAAGACCATGCTATTAGAAGGCGTGTCCAAACTTTTGACTGGAACTGTAAACAAATGCCAGAGAGCTATACTGTATATAATGTTGGTACACCCTGAACGAAATCCCATATAGTACAAAAAAAAGCATGCAATATTGTTTCAGTTCTCTTAAGGTTTAAAAAAAAAAATACCATCCACCAAATGTAAAACAACAATATCTCATTTTTACAATGTTGTGTTACATCTTGCTCTTAAATGAATAACAGAGTTGAATGTAATGTAAAAAAGTAAGCAAAGAGCAAGTACATGTTACCATCCATTTCGTGCCTTTTCCGGCAGACGTCGCTAGGCGATGGTTGGCCGCGATGACCCGTGGACCTTCACGTCAGCAGTCATTGCTATCAGGGAAGTAATATAGCTGAGCGCTCTAACCTCTGACAACCTACAGTATATGCATACGCACACACACGCACCCAGCCATCCTTTAGAGGCACTTTGGTAACATCAGTCGGCCTATACCAGTGTATAAGGAAACCTGGAAGAAACGTACCAATCATGCAGAAAACTGTCTCTGTTTATGGAATATGTATCCATGGTGGTTAATCAGTGTTTATTTCGCACTAGAACTAGCATTTACTAGCATATATGCTAATGGCATGAGGTTAATTACTGACACTTAGAATACAAGTATAGTGAGAGGGGACAGGTACAAATACTGTTTTCTAAGTGTATATAAGTGTAATCTGAAACATTTACACAGATTGTCATGCATGTTTAAAATGTCTCTTTCATTTACTTTACATACATTTATTTGTGTACAGTAATATCACAAATGGCATTATTATATGCCATATTGTATACACACACACACATCATATACAAAATAAATAAATAGATAAAAATATAAAAATAAGATCTTTTTAGTAATGCACAATGAATTTCTTGGAACTTCATAAGGTGTATACAGTAGTTTATAGTGTGTTTGTAGTGTTTGTAGTCTGACACTTTTCTTCTACTATTTATTTCCTGTATTACAAATATGTTTATATTACTTTCCTTATCTTTCTTGATTTTTATCACCGACGTCGAGAGCGTCTGTACAAAACATTTCCAATGCACCTGTTTCTGTTGGTATTTGCACAAATAGCAAATAGAATCTCGTTTCTTGAATGTCTGTAAAGTTTATGCTTACATGAAATGTTCAGGTCTCTGTGGCTCTAAAAATAGATGAATAAATGATTTGGATCATCTAACCAATCCGAACCCTACTCACCACCGCTGCAGTCGTATTCAGGGGTTCCAATCTTGGCAGCACATGTGTCTATTTACATTGGCTCATTTGTTTGTAAATTTTATTCAAAACACCATATATTTGGGGCAGGGTGCAATCAAGCAGATGAGGCTTAGAGGATTTGCAGCTTGGCAGTACTGGCAGTTGAACCATGGACCTGACTTGAAAGCCTTTTTCTTTTTTTTTTTTTTTTACATCAGGGCCTTGCTTAATCTGTAGCATACAAATACTTCTCTTTTCCAGCTCTCACATCAGAACAGAGTTTTGTCAGATTGTTTTACTTACTGCTGAACTTCTGCATTGTGTAGAACTCGTGCAATTTTTCTTGCGGCAATAACCTGCTTACATGTTCTTACTGTGTGTGTTCACAATTATCGGAGATGCACAGTATTATGACATAATGACGTAGGATGTTAACTCCCGAAATGCTGTGAGTCCTGTTGCCAGATTGGGCAGTTATCCAATCAGTTGGGCTACTTTGTTCCATTTTGGTGTGGGGAAAAATATGGCCTGTTGGGCAAGTAATAAAAATATGGCTTATTGTACTTTTTTGTGCAGGAGTTTATATATATATACAGTATAGAGTAACACAACATGAAGGTTCATGGTCAAAACTACAGTTTTATTGAGCCTGTATATCAGATGTCTCATTGGCTTCTCCATGTCAGTTTATGATGCAATTATTTGTCACAAGTACCTTACAGCACAGTGAAATTATTTTTTCCCAGTTAGGCAGTTGGGGTCAGCCAGGATACAACGCCCCTGGATGAGATAGGGTTAAGGGCCATGCTCAAGGGCAACTTGGTGGTGGTGGGGCTTGAACTCACGACCTTCCAGTCAGTAACTCAGAGACTTAACCATTTGAGTCACCACTGCCTGTGCAAGCTTCTTGCATTTATTGTTTTATGTGCTCTCTTTTACAGTACCATTCACTGTTTATTTAGTTATTTATTTTTCAGCAGTAATTATAGTGAAGCTCTGGAATGGTGCTACATGAATTTGTCATGATTTGCTACATGATTTATCATCTGAATAATTTTATAACACTTTCTTTTTACCAGCTTCCTTTCTGGTTGTGCGATTGAGGAGGAGGAATATAATTAGTCAGGGCCTCTGTAGTATAACTGTGACACTCGCAATGCTATCGATACATCTATCAACATGTAATATATACTGTATGTAACTTTGAAATACACACGGCATTGAAACGCATAAGATAGACATTAACATTTTGCAGCTTCAATAGCTTGTTCATCTTCATCTCGCGCTGCTTGTTCATCTAATGTTTAGAACTCTTAAATAAGAAAGTCGACTGTCTGGTCCATGTAATATGTTAAAGCACTTCTGTTGTGTAAGCCATGTTAGCTGTGTATCGCTAACCTTGGAGAAATCTAGCGGAGAAGTGTTAACATTAGGCTTGCAAATGGCCAGAAATGATACCATGTTAGACTGAAGACAATGATATAAACATGTGATTTGTCTTGCACATGCCAGTATTGACAGAGCTGCTGTTAGAGAAAAAGTCTATTGAGATTCAAGAAGATTGCTGTGATATGTAGTATTGCTAAAATCCCTTTAATGTGTTACAGATCCTATCTATTAAAACAAGACATGCTCCAAAAGCTGTTTAGCCCTCTGTCAAATTGATAGCATGGTTAAAGTCAGAATTAGCGACATTCACTCCCTGCGCCACATCGATTTCAGTGTGGTTGTAGCACAAAAACCCATCGCAGCACAGATGGCAGGGTACATAGGAAGCGGCACAAAGAGTTCTGATTAGCCAGAATGCCTTGCTGTCACTCATAACGCTAACTCGAGCAGCTTTTTGAATGAGGCCTAGCATGCATTCAGAGATTCACTTTTTTTTTCTGTCGAGAAGTGGCTGCTTACAAAATAGGTCTGATTGCACAAACATTCAGTAAACAGGAACAGGATTGGCGTTTCACGCGTCTTAAGTTTCCATTTACTGTCTTTGCTTATCTAAGTGTAGGCCCTGCAATTCGATACAAAAAAAGTATTCCAGGGTAAAGTTACTTCATGTTTTTATTGAGTCATGTGCTTCATCCTTTTTGTGAAATCATCGAGCGTATGGATGACTGCATTTATAGCCGGGCATCATCACAAATGTCCTGGGTTGCGAAACTCTCACGGTACGAAGCCAGTTGAGCACTTGAGAACGTGTCCAATCCTGCGTGTGTGTGTGCGCGCGAGTGTGTTGTGGGTGGTTAGCTCTTTACTATCACGTCAAACATGCCACAGCTGCTGGTCTTCCCGAAGCTCTGTTTTGACTATCGGGGAAGCCGAGCAGTTTAATGCGAGTTGCAGAGGGACTCTAATGCATCCGCCCAGCAGAGCCTCTCCAGCTCTGTTCCCTCCACCGCTCTGTTTAATCTCTCCTCCTGTTTATTTCCTGGGCTATGTGGGATGGAATGCTGCCATTACCAACCAGAGGCTCTGGATCATTTCAAGGAAAAAGCAAGATTACTCACTAGAGCTGTAAAATGAAGGGACGAAGCTAGTTTGTTGGCCCAGTTTTGTTTTTTTGGATTTTTGGGGGGGTAAGGCTGAAATGGGTGTTAATTCTTTGGAAATGTTTGTGCATTTGTGTGGGACGTTCTGATGATGGGAATACATTAGCATTTTGATCTTATTGGGTCATGTGGATTTTTTGGCAGTGCATGTGAACTTTATTTGAAAAAAATAACTGGGGCAAAAAAAATGACATAATGTGTAAGATTAGGTGTACACTACAAGACAGTATGATCTTTGTGTGTCTATCCGTGTGTGTGTGTGTGTGTCATAAAGCCTGTCTATTAATGGCCATCTGCTCGGCTATACATAAACACACACTATATCTGTCTGGACTATATATAAACTTTTTGCCATCTTTAGCTTATACACACTCACAATATACACAGTTTATTTTAACCTCCTGATGACTTCAACGCATGTCACTTATGCAAACATGTACAGACGACACCTGCTCTGTATGCAGACGCCAAACGGCACACACTGTCTAGATACATGTTGGCCACCCATGTGTGTGTGTGTGTGTGTGTGTGTGTGTGTGTGTGTGTGTATGAAGGGGAAAGAGAAAGTGTGTCAAAGTTTTGTGGGATACAGAAATTACCAAGAAAGGAAATATTTATCTCTGAAAAACAAGACCAATATCTTGTTTGTGGGTTGTGTTAGATTTTTCTTGTCATCAATTATATTTTAGCAAACTTTACTGACTGAATCATCAATTTGTGTAAACAACTTGGAAATTAAGAAATGCACAAGTTTTTTTTTTCTCCCCAGGCACTTGCAGGATTCCTCCCAGGATTCCAAGGTTATGTTTTAATTAAAGGTTACATTTAGTTTTGCTCAATATTTTATTCATATATTCTAACTTTCAGTTTATATCTGATCCTAATTATTTAAATATCAGTAACAGATTGTGTACATATTGTATAGTTCTTTACATAAAGGTTCCTTTAGCTGTCTTTTATATGACCGATTAGTTATATAAACACTAATTCTATAAACACATTAGGGAAAGAGAGGTTGTGTAAAAGATTAAGAAAGAGACCGGTTGAGGTAGGGCTGGGCAGTTCATTGATAAACATACTGCGGCATATGTAGTCACAGGGGTCTGGATCCTATCCCAAGAGACCCAGAGCATGAGGCGGGACACACGCATACACAAACACTCATTCACACTCTACGTGCAATTTAGGACCGCCAGTTAGCCTAATCTTCATTTCTTTGAACTGTGGGTGGAAACCGGAGCACCGGGTGGAAACCCACCAAGCAAGGGGAGAACATGCAAACTCCAGACACACAGACCCGAGGTAGGAATCGAACCCCTCTCCCCTTTAGGTGCAAGGTGTCAGTGCTAACAGTTATGCTGCTGTGCCATCCTGTCAGTGAACTATGGTGAAAAAAAAATTATCATTCATTAATCATAATTTAGGTAAAATGTTTATGATATTGATTAGAGGTCATATTGGCGAGCACTTTCTTAAGGTGGAATGTCACTTGTTGTTCAAGCAGGAACCCCAACATTGGATGTCCATTGTAAAATAGTAGTCATGAAGTTGCAGTGACGTCCAGCGTCAGGAACAATGTTGGGACAATGTTATTTTTGAAAGTTGCAGTTAATAATAAAAAAACGATTGACACAAAACCAACATTGCAAATACAACAAAACAACAAAATGGTAGCCTTCATTTGGAGCATTTATGATGATTAATATCCATAACGTCCGGCCACATCCATTATCAGTTAAGGTTTAGATTTCTGATCATGATTGGGATGGACACAAAAGTGCTAATCAGGGGCCAATCAGGGGCGTCTGTGAGCTCATGGAAGGAGAGGATAGCACTGTCCTCCGAGAGTGTTACGCCGCCCCTAACGGTGCGTGAGCAAGCAGTTCGAAAAGATGCTGTCAGCTGGCGTCACGTGGTTCGGAGGAAACACATGATAGTCTTCGGCCCTTCTGGCAGAGTGGTAGTAGTAGCCTTAATGTGGGAGCCCCCTAGTGACGGGGAGGAATTGGACACGACTAAATTAGGGAGAAAATCGGGAAAAAACAAACAAACAAAAATAATAAAAAAAAAAAAAGTCCTGCAGGGTTTATACAATAACTGTTTCACACGGTTTCATACCGCAGAACTGGTTGTGCTGTCACTTTCCATGTTCACAAATGATAAGAGTAAGATGTCGTTTGTTACTATCACTGTGTATACTCCCGGTGCAGCCACCATTCAAGCATTATCTCTGGCAAGTTGCCGTACTAATTAAGTAGCAGGTTAAGTTGCTGTTTGGAAGCTTATTGTTACATGATGACTGATGGCCTGTCCTGAGGCTGGTGAAGGCACACAGTCATCGTTTACTGCCATGATAACGGTGAATTGAAACAAAACACACAAGCAAGCTCACTGGAGGAATTTCATGGAGCGAAGCCCATAGTAATCTGCCTACGTGTTTTTGCTTGACCTTTTAGAATAGTAGTGCTAATAACTATTTGACTAAACACTATTTACTACTTCTAAAGACCACTTTAAAACCCACTTTTAAAAGATCCTTCGATTAGACTGTAGTAAATAGCTTGACCTGGTAATTGATGGCACATGAACAACAGAAAGCCTTAAACCTATTCATTGAGTTAGATTTCTTACCCCGCATTTACCACTTTCCCACTTGTAGGAGTGTGTGTTGGCTGCTGTTACTCATAGATGTGAACTGGCTGAGCAGTTGAGGGTTAAGGGCCTTGCTCAAGGGCCCAACAGGGAGAACTTGTGGTTGTGGGATTTGAACCTGGGACTTTATGAACCATAATCCAATGCCTTAACCTGAGCTACTGTCTGTTGTAGTTAAACCCAGAAAAAAATATGATGTTGTATTTGTTCTACACCGATCAGCCACAACACTAACACCACCTCCAGCTGAACTGAATAACATTAATTATCAGTTGTATAGCAGTGAACTGGTGACTAGTCTGTTTGATCCTATCCCACAAATAGCAAAAATTGGCTCTGATAGAAAGGTATCAGAACACTCAGAGCATAACAACTTGTCGTGTATGGGGTTTAGCAGGCAAAGGGTCAGCTGTCCAGGCAGCACAAGAGGAACATGCACAATATTTGGCTTAATGCTTTGGGTTTTAATGTCATAGTTGATTGTTGTTTTTATGATCATGAGATGCATTTGAAAGCAGGATAAATGCAGGCCGTTTTCACAGATCGTTTTCGCTTGACCCCAAAGTCTGATACATTTTGATCAGTGAGAAGAGAATCGTTCCAGGCTCAGGAACGCTTGAAGACGTGGTCACCTGCACAGTACAGCAAACCTAGGCACGGTTCGAATCAGATATGAAAGCCAATTGTACCTGAGCATGGAAAGAGATGCGTTCTTCTCACAAACCTCTGCTTGCAAACCAAGTAGGTGCATATTGCTACCTGGAGAGTGTAAATACGCAAGCGTACCAGAGAGCGGAGAACAAAAACAATGCGGCCAGTGTGGGAGCTTGGGCGGGGGGTTTGGTTGGGGGCGGGGGGTTGGCAGGTCTTCCTGGGCATGGGACAAATCAATCTTGCCTAATGTGAAAACACCCTCTGAGTAGAGGTTTTCAGTTGGTCTGAGGAATTCCCTGAAGCCATTGTTTGGATTTGTTGCTTTGCCCCACCATAGCTGATTTGCATACATTTGAAAAAATCTGTGTGGCGCTCTGGGTTGCATAGATACACAGAAAACAAACGGTTACATGTCACTCTTTATTAACATTACATTTCATAGATCTTGATGTTCAGTTTATTTTGTATAGCTAGAAGTACTGTAGTCATGAGCGAGTGCTTGGCACATGGCTGCTACTTAGTGAACAAGCTGAAAACTAATAATGGGGGATTTCATTTCTTCTTTTATTTTAGGCTTACAGAATGGTTAATGCTGAATTAGCTAGAAGCATTTCAGGTATAATGATTATTCAAATGTTCTCCAGGCACCATTCGAATAATATTTGAATATTCCAGCTGCCATCTACACAAACAGCTAAAATGGAAGGCATTTCTCCAATACTGCAGCATGTGTGTGAATGTGCAGTGTGCTAGATAGTAGATTTTAAATACAATGTAAGTACATTGTAAACTTTCCACAGCCGAGTGAGTTAGATGAGATAATGTCTCACTTCGTGCACTATTGACAAGAAAGATTCTTGTTCCTTTTTGCATGGTGGAAGGTTTGCAGAAATACAGATAACCATGAAATGCAGATGAGGGTGGCCGATGCTTTTTTTTTTTTTAATGGTGAGAATAATGAACTGTCTCCTGAATCGTCTGCAGACTTGCAGCTTGATCATTTACATAATACTGCGCATCAATCATACAAAAGGCACATAAGCTGCAGGCAGTCAGCCACACACCTCCTTACTGATGCAAGGCAAGACTACAGTGATTACTATTAAATAATACTTGGGGTTATGGTGACTGATTAGGCTACTGATAAAAAGGAAGCGAGTTTAAGCCCTTGCTTAAGCCCTGATAAGAAGGAAATGAGTTTAAACACTAGCCCTGTTAGTGATAGGTCCTAAGGCATGGGCTTTAACCCTCTCTGATTGAGGATCACCATGATCCAAGTACTATTAGAATCTTATTTGAAAATCCGCAGAAATTCAATAAAAAAATTGTCACTGTATCAAACCAGTTCTGGCCCATAATAAATCCATTAATAATTTTTTATGGTTAGTTTTTATTTTTTCACTCACTCATTGTCTATACCAATGTTATCCTGTGTACAGGGTTGCGGGGGGCCCGGAGTTTATCCCAGGGCACACACACATACACGCTACAGGCAATTTGGGGACAACAATTAGCCTAATCGGCTTGTCTTTGAACTGTGGGAGGAAACCGGAGTACCTGAAGAAAACCCACTCAGCACGGAGAGAGCATCCAAATTCCATGCGCAGGAAGGGCAGGAATCGAACCTGGCCGGGAATTGAACCCGGACCCTGGAGGTGCAAAGTGACAGTGCTAACCACTAAGCCGCTGTGCTGCCTAACATAACCTTTACTTTAAAAAAAAGAAGAAAAAAAAAAGAGATGGATCCGCCTTGGATGTTGTTCAAACCCAGGGCTTCATCAGGTGGGTCAACAATCTGCCTCTAGACTAACGAGTCAAACCTAAGTACTTTTATTGTTTTCCTAAGTACCCCAGACAGCATAGTGAGGTCTAACCAACATTCAGGCTTTATAATAGGACAGGTAGACAAACAGGAGGGGTCTGGACACTCGGCTTAAACTCAGCTTGCAATTGTGTTTGCTCAGCTGTGTACTGTGTGTGTGTCAGGTAGTGAAGAGGTGAGTGCAGCCTGAGTCAAGTTCCTCCCCTCAAGAGTGGTTACACACACCCGAGCTCTGTGAAGTCACTGCTGTAAGACCTGTACCGGGCCTGTTTGGTTAGCGTGTTTGCTCAATATGCATGCGAAAACATGCTGACTGATGCCTATCTCCTATTCCCCCTGTACAATGCTGCGGTTCTCTTAGAACTTATAACTGCCACGGTCTAATTCATGCCAAATAAAGGTGAAAGGTGAGCGTTGCTATTATTGTTGTAGCTTCAGTACTCCTTGAAAAAAAAAACTGAAACCTTATAGTGTCTATCTAAGCTGGGATCAGTTTTACATGATTGTAGTTATGTTTGAAGTATGTAAAGGAACACTTGGTTAGTATGAGTGCTATATAAACTGGATTTATGATTCGGATTATTTATGATTTATGATCAGGATATGATTATTGTCTAGTAATGCGGTATTATCTGTTTACTAAATGTGGAGATTATAAAACCTGATGCATACTGAAGTGAGGTGTTTGAAAACTTGTTTAACATGCTGAATCCACTCGTGCTCTGCCAGGACCCATAAGCCTCTTGTAGTTATAGTAACACTAATAACCACTTCTCACATGCACATTAGTTTGGGTCAGATTACACAAAACGTTCAAGTCAATAGAAATACATGTGAATGTTAAGGCAGCATATAAATGAATTTAGACATTTAGACTGATAAAAAACATTGTACATAAAAGCGGCTAAACCAAAAATGTTTTCATGAAGTCCTCCGCAATGATTTAGTTCTGTACAGTAATATTCTGTGTCATGTTTGGGTTTGCAGGGAAGCTGCTCTGTATTCAGTTCTCCTTTTTAGGCCTGAAAGAGTGTCTCGTTTTGTGTGTAGCTCTGCCAATAGCGTGACTTTTAGACATAAGAGAATGAAAAGCCTTTGACCAGATGAATAAGAACAACTTTTGAATCTATTTTAAGAAACTGACTACTGTAAAACAGTTTCCTTTGTCTTCAGACTATTCCTTTTAAAAAAGAAATATATATTAAACATTTCAAGAAACAAATCCATATACTGATGTGTGCTCATTGTTGATCTAAACTGACATAAGTTCTTCTTCAAAGTTGCTTGGTGATAATGTCTTGTTACAAGGAATTGTGATGTATTTTACTATAACAATGAAAGCTATGTTGGTGTCATTAGTGTTAGTGTCATAGTAACTGCTCCTGGTGTTCTTTTTTATTATTTATTTAATTATTATCATTTTTATTTTTAGAGTTTGTTAAAGGGCTTATTCAAGAAATAGTGCAAAGTACTAAGAGAAAGATGTGCTTCAATATTATGGCTACACCTATAATATCATCATTATACATTAATATCATTAATGTATAATATCATACATTAAATCCATCGTTCATAAGATATTATCATGTATGTTTCCAGTTTCATTAAAAAAAAAACTGTTATTTGCTACTAAACACCTTTCAAATTCATTTTTTATTTGTCACATATACAACCATACACAATAGGATATGCAGTGAGATGCTTATATACGACAGAACATCACATCTCTCCGATGAAATAAATTGTACTAGAGAGTACAATTAATTTAAAAATTGAATTTTTCAATAAAAGTAATATTATAATTAAATGTATAAATGCAAAAATGATGATATTTACAAAAAGTTACCAAAATAAATAGTTAATAAAAGAGTATAAATTCTGCTTGATTTGCAGACTATATAAGTGTAAGAATATGGAAGTATAAAAAGATCCTGTGTCGGTATGACAGCAGCAGTATGATTGAAACCTGGAGTAGGAAATGATATGTGGATGGTACTGATATGTGTGTTACAGCAGTATGGTTGTCCATGTTCCAAGGTGGACTTAGTCCGCTGATGCATGCAACAGAGCAAGAAACGTGCCATGTACAGTATGAGCAATGTGGAGTAACATTGAAGAAAAACTGTAAATTTTTGGCAAATTCTAAATTGCTATAAGTTTAAGCTAATCAAGTATGGCTTACAGTAACATTGTTCTAAATCTAGACCAAATTTGGGTAGATATCTCGGCACGGAGAATAAGCAGAAATGAAAAGTTGCTGTTTTACTTGGTGTAGCTGATAAATATAGGTTAACTAAATCTTTCCTATCATATCTGCAGCATTGCTTTTTATAATGTAGTTTAAATAGCATTTTTATCATTATGTAATTAAACAATGGCTCCACAATAACAACTCGCATTGGCGTTTTTCCTAACTGATTTTATGGAGTTTAAAGATGGCATAGGCTGATTGTTTTTAATTATTCAAATGTTACTCATGTTTACATGGAACAGCATGGTGCATGTTTTTAATGATCTTACCATTTCCTTTGAAAAATGATAATTATCTTATCTTTTTTATTTTAATGCAGAAGTTAGATTTTCTGTTGGACTTATACTTGCATTATATTTAAAGAAAACGTTATAGTTTATACTTCTCATGAACAGGAAAAAATTTTTTACTCAACTAAGACTTACAGAAACTGGCGTAATATTTAAAAACACAAAGGGACTTTAGGTATTATGATGAACCAACACTGTAGTTCTTTTTTGGCGCATGCAAGCCCCGAGTTGTAATTGGAGATGGAGTTTGGTGTAGATATAAACAGTTTGTTTGAATGAATCTGCAGTAGACAAGCTTTCAGATAGAATTAGTTCATAACTGGTGATTGCTACCTTGACAGACGCTGAGTGTCCTCTAATCAAGTTTCCCGGCTCCCGAGGGCGGCAAACTGAGCCAAGGACATTCGTGGGGGAAGTGTGAAGTACTTAAAGCTTCTTTTCAGACCTCACTATTCTCTTTGACAGGTCAAGTTTGATAGATGGACCGGGAATGAGGGGGAGGATTAGTTTGTTTTTGTTATTGTCCATTTTGTCAGGCTCATGAGAGCTTTAGGAGAGGGCGAATAAAAGGATGGAGCTTCGATTTTTAAATTAAAACTTTCCCATGGCGAAACTTGGTCCAGTTCTATGAGCCAATTGTGTTGGATTATTCAACAGTGTTTCTGTGTACATTCTGTGCAGCAGGAACAAGTTATTCGGGGTCATGGTGACCTTCTCCGCTGAACTGGGCAAATCTCCAGCTCTCATTAAGTCATTTTCTGTAGGTGAGAGCACCACATAGTACTGTAGTGAGAGATGAAGCAGTGCCACTCTGCCCTCCCCCCTCCTCACCCTTTCCCTCTGTGACTCTCTGTGTTTCATTTCCTTGGGTGATGAAGATATAGATCAAATCAAGACCAGTTTTGTGTTTGTGGTCTAAAGCTGTGTGCGTCAGTAAGAGGACGACGCTGTCTGTCTGATAGTTTGTAGAGTGCACACTGTGGCGGTTTAGAGTGGGAGTGGATGTAGCAGGAGACGCTTTTTTCGGGGTGGGGTTTCCAGCATTACTATAGAAGCCACACCAAAAACACAAACGAGGATTTACTACGGAAGCATTTAAACGACAAAGCTAACATAGCTAATCAGTTTTAAATGTTAGTGTTCAGGTATTGTGCAGTAATAAATGTTGATTTAGTTCACAGAAAAATTAGTCACCCTTTTACCACAGTGAATTCTATAAAGTGTATCCTATTAATGTCCATATTTTATATACTGCAGCCGTAGTAATTAACTAGGCTTGGGGCGTTCAAGGGAAACAGGGACTTTTGATTGTGCAGAATAACAGAACATTTGCAAGAGGGATGACCTTTTATTTCTCTATATAATTCCCTGCTACACTAATGCACCGCACTTATACTATTTACTTTTTTTTATTTAGGGCAGTGCTGGCTCAGTCGGTTAATGCTGTGGGTTACTGGGTTACTGATCGGAAGGTCAGGGGTTTGATCCCCAGCATCGCCAAGTTGCCACTGTTGAGCCCTTGAGCAAGGCCCTTAACCCTATCTGCTCCAGGGGCGCTGT
>JAQMYG010000003.1:12428913-12439274 GCA_030014215.1 Clariallabes teugelsi
GATGCAGAGGATAGGGTTAGATGGAGGCAGATGATTCGCTGTGGCGACTCCTGAAAGGGAACAGCCGAAAGACAAAGGAGAAAGAAGAAGATCTGGAGAAGGGAGTGGCTATAGGGAAATATGCTAAATCAAATGACATGGGGTGTTAAACCGTGATTTTTGATTTGGCAGAATAACAATAAGGGTGAAAACTACCATGATTTCTCTCAGGAACTCCTTTAATGATCCGCACATATGGAAATCACTTGGAGCAAGGTCAGGACTGGGATTGTCAGATTATCAAAGTGCATTATCAGGTGATTACACAGAGAAATAAAGAGAGTTTTTACTCTCATAACTGTTATTCTGTACAATCAAAAGTCCCCTTTTGACTTGAACACATTTTGTGTGTGTATGTGTGTGTATATATATATACTGTATGAAAGACTGTGTGATAGTTTTTAATGAAATATAAACGAAAGAGAAAAAGACAAAAAGATATTCCCATATCAAATATAATTCCATTTCACACAGTTAGAGAGAGAAAAAAAAAACCTAGGTTCAGTTTTTCAGTACTGGTGTTCTTGAAAAACAAACCATAGATGTATACATAGATATAAGACACACAACTGTCAACATTATGCGTCATATAATACACATGCTGGCGTGTCACAAGACTGTGCAACTACACCCAATGTGATCGCTTTAGAAAGTTAAAAGAGCAATGTTATTTTTAACTTGTACAGTCTAGCAGAATCCAAATGATTCAGAATGTTTTTTATTCTCCATGCACGGGGTGTACAAGTAATTATTTTTTAGTGCATTGTCTCACACCGTACAGGACAGCACATTGACCAGTACAATACAGTACGGTACATCTGTACAGGAGCACAGTACAAAAGATTAATGTGATATGTGTAATACAGCAGAGTGTAGGGGTGTAATATAACCTGTGCTATGACCATAATTATTGTGCAGTTATTACAGGTGTTAGTGCGATTATACTTGAATTTTACTGTGTATTTAAGTGATGTGTGCTGCATGTCAGAGGGAAAGGATGTGGGAAGGATGTTTATTTTGAAGGATTGTAGAATGGGAAAAACAGTGGATGTGTGGACTGGTGTGGTATTTCAGAGCTCTTCTTTTGGGTTTGTGGGTTTCCAAACTGAAAAAGAAAGTAAGTTGGATGTGTGGAGTCTGCCATGATTTTCCTGATGTCTAATGTTTAAGTGAGCTGGTCAGGTTTCTTCCTATTGCTGATATTCCACTAATAATCATTATACAGTAATAGTCCAATAGGAATAAAAATGCATAATGTAAACACCTCAATCATGTCGGAATAAATTTTCAATCGGAATGACTGGGTGGTATAAACCCTTTGATAAATCTGTTCAAAAGGAAAATGTTATACATTGTAACCACCTGATCCAGTCATTTCTCTCTTGTTGGAATAAATGCACACTGACAATTAATATCCAACCAGAGATGAGGTCGAATTCTTCTAACGAATCCGAACACAGAAGGCAAGATTAATCAGGAAAGATAGGAAGTATAAACTAACGTCAATGTTGAAGGAAAATAAAAAAAATTGGCATTCTTCTGTTATATTCCTGGCAGATTAAATGCTTCAAAGTCAGCAGAACAGCATTGCATATGTCAAGCCAGTCATATTCTGATTTAATGCTTTGAGCAAAATCAGATAAGCGTCCATATAAACAGTTAACCCATTTTTCCATTAAGGTAAATAACGGTATATAACCCTGACCGAATAGAGATTTTAAAAGACATGACATGATGTTTTTCCTGACAGTTTTAGGGATAAATTCCTATGTGACATGTCACAGGATTACGTTCTTAATTTGCCTTATATCAATTTTTTAAATAAATGCAGTCAAAACTATAAAATGACATGTTATTGAATCATTATGTGATGGATTGGCACCTTGTCCATGGCGTACTCTGCCTCGTGCCATACTGTAAGTCTCCTGGGATAGGTCTCCTGGCACACGCAGCCACAATACCAAATGCTTGTTGGCAATATTGTGGATTTGCGTTATCATAGTTTAATAAGATGAGTTATTGATAATTACACATAAAGAGGCAGATGACCATCTGTACACTGACTTTGTCTCAAGACATTTTTTTAATCTTGCTTCAGTGCAGACAATAATACATTTAAGTACCTCTCATTGCGTTTCACGTTAAAGTTTCAGATTACTTGTTTACCACTAAGCATTTCTTCGGCTCAGAAATTGAGTGTTGTGATTACAGTGTTGTGTCTTTTTAGGCTGCTTTTGTCTACAAATATGTCATTCTGAATAAACAAGGATGTTGTGTTGTCTGGATCTTATTTGTAGCCAGACATCTGTTTCGAAGACAAACAAGTTACTCAGTACCTAGTGTGTGTCAGCTGGGCTTGTTGTTCGGGGTTTCGCAGCTCCAGCGATGTAATACCTATAAAAAAAAAATCTGCTCACGTTTGGACTCACTTACCACAGATGTTGGGGATTCCCAGGATGACGAAGCTAATAGACAATTTTGTTCTTATTTTTAAGGATTCAGAGAGTTCACACTGAGAGCAGCAGCATACTAGTGTAGTCAAAACACTGATTCATAGCAAAGGTTGCTAAAGTCTGACTCGTGCCTTATCTGTACGCTTAAGCATGAAATCATTATGGAAACTTCTAGTAAGCCTTTAAGTGATGAAAAAAATCTTCTCATATAGCCGTATTTCAAGTGGATATCTTGTCTTACTCATTTTCGTGATTATGTGTTATTTTTTTTTGTCTTCAGGGAAAGTGTGGGGCGGGAGTGGGCTGGGGGTTGGATGTGATGGGGGAGGGTATATGCGAGCAGGAGCAGGCTGGTATCGATGTTCTGATCTGTCTGTCAGACTAGCTGGGCAAGGTTAGACTACACAGGGAAGGGAGGGTGAGTCCAAGCTCCTCATGGGACACTCACCAAGGTTATGCAAGGGCAGCCTAAACAGATCCCCCCCCTCCCCTCACCCTTACCCAGTGGAAAAAAAACACTCACATACGCGCACAAAGTGCCCTTCATGTCCATCGATTTTTGTTGAAATAGCGAGACGCCATGGTGCTGTGGGGTCAGATTGCTGATGCTGCTCAGCTGTCAGCCTCAGACTGCTGCTCATCCACATCACAGAACAGTGGTACACATCAGCACTGCAGCACACACCCTGCTCCATGGGCCAAGGAAGTGTTACCTTTCCCCACATCATAATCCCATTGTTGGAATAAGGTGTGTAGTCATTTATAGACAGACAGCATGTGTGCACAAAAAATAAAAATTATAAAATCCCAGCTTTCTGTCCTTTTTTTGTTTGTTTTGCTGTTGGCTGGGATTTAAACAAAGCTCTGAGACCTGCATTAACTTGTTAGTAAAATATGACACCAGCAGAAGCACGTTTTTCTCAGAAAGCACCAGCTCATTATCTAATGGGATCATTTGTTCAAAAATAGACCATGGAGCCCCAGTAACATTATAACACAAATGACATGAAATGTTTTTTCTTTTTTTCATTTTGCTCATTATTGATTAATGTGCACATTTAATCATCATAGCTGTGGATGCAGAACACTGACGTTACTCTAATCCTTCAATAATATCTTAGAAGCCTGAGGAGGAGGAGGAGGATGATCTATGGACTGTAAAATAGAATCCAAATCGTACAGTTTCACCCATGAGCGCTACTTAGCAAAGCATTTAATGTATCTACCAGCATTCAGATTTGGCCTTGTAAAATCTCCTTTTGTGCTACTGTAAACCAATCTTGTTTTTTTTTTTTTTTTTCAGTGAATCATTAGTTGATTCCAGCGCTCAGATCTAGGAAAGGTTCACTGCTCCAATTAAAGTTTCACAAAAAGCAGCACACACGGGTTTGAACCAACAAATGACAGAATGATTTGACGGTGTGAAGATTTTTGAGTGTGTGTTGGGGGAAAAAAGGTATCAGAAACACAGTATACAGTAATGGCAGCTGATTTATTGCTACTGCGACCAACAAAGTTAAAATCTCTGACTAAATGAAATAATGAAATAACACTCGCTAATGGGTAGATGTGTTTCAAGCTGGCTTCGGTCTCAGTGAAGCCATTTTCTACACTGGTTTAGATCACACAGATTGGATATGGTTGCAGAACTTGTACATTTTCTTTGATCGCACTAAAGGATCTTTATCATGTAGTCTAATATTTCAGTCTCACACAGTATAAATGCAGATCAATCACTGCTATCCGTTTCACCCAAATGAGGATGGGTTCCCTGTTGAGTCTGGTTCCTCTCAAGGTTTCTTCCTATTACCATCTCAGGGAGTTTTTCCTTGCCACTGTCGCCGTCATCCTCGGCTCGCTCATCAGGGACAGTCTTATCATTGTGATTCATACACATTCACATTTCATACAAACTTAAATAATTATTTTGATCGTGTAAAGCTGCTTTGCGACAATGTCACTTGTTAAAAGCGCTATACAAATAAAATTGAATTGTATTGAATTGAATAGTCTGACAAGGAGAAGAATAGAAGTCAGCCAGATATTTTTTGGGATCATGCCACCAGTAATAATATTAAACAACTTCAGTTATAACATGGTCTAAAAGGTTTATTCCTCTGATTTTAAAGCCAATACAGAGATCTGGAACATGCAACATTTGATAGTATGTGAGATAAAATATTCTGCTCAATAGCTCAAGGCTATACTGACTTTATATCAAAGCACCACTGGAAGTGATCCTGAAAGGTGATATTTCAAGAGGCGGATATAAATATTCTATTTTTATGCATCGTCCTGTAAAGAGTATGCCCGTTATTTTTGTTTGTTTTCTGTTTTTGTGTGCCTGAACCAAGGAGAGTTAATTACAGTGCAAACCGCTGCGGCAGAAATTAAGATTTATTTAGTCCCAATAGAAACAGTCTTCAGTGGTGTCTTCCAAAGCCTAGTTAGAGCAGGATTATCTATTAATTCAAACAGGTAATGTAGCTAATCAAGGTCTTTAGGAGTATTCAGACATTAAATTTGGTTGTGTTAAATTCTTGTTCGAAAGCCTATTCAACAAGGATTTGTTGTCATTTTATTTTCGTGTTAGCATATTGCTGTCTTTTCTTCAAAGCTGAATGTCTCATGTCTTATTTATCCATTTTTTCTTTTCTGCCTGGTGAATAAATTATAACTAATTGGAATCTGTCAAAATGCATCCCTCCAAAAATGTTTCCTGAAGGTAAAAGAAAAATAAAATGTTCTCCTTACGATTACAATTAAAACATCTACATGAAGTAAAGCGTTCGTCTACATGAAGTCCCTTTTTTAGTATAAAATAGCATATAATATATGTATTTGATAGTATACAGTAGCATTAAGCTGAAAGATGATATGTCGTGGTTACGTTGGTACGCTAGGTGCTACACTGGCAAATAAATAGCAAGTAATACAATCCACTTTCAACTACTGAAGCGGGAGTGAGAATGTGCTAAATGTGTGCACTAATGTTCTGTTTCTATAGGACAGCTCATGGTGTCTATGACACTGAGCCATTAGGCTGTACTTATGAGAGCATGTGATGAGATCATCAAGGGCATCCATTTTAGTGACGATAATTTGTAAATCCTCATTCTTGCTCAAACACTGTTATACTCTGTTCTAGTAATTAGATTTTTTATGAAAAATATGTCGGTCACTCATTTGGCAGATGTTTATCTAAACCGACATTGAAAATATGAGCTAATGTGGTTAAAGGTTTTGTTCTAGGGTTCAGTGGCAGTTCATAGTCAATTTCGACATCTGACCTTCCAGTCATAGAAATTTTACTTCCCCAACAACCTAATGATATAACTCTGTAAAAATATAACAAAAAAAATAAGTTTCAAATGATTTTTAAACAACAAATTAACATAAATCGAAGGGTCCATTGGCGTAATGCAAAAATTATGCTGTACATCTTCCCCTCAAACTGATAGCCACATCGGTACTTTTCCAGTTGCATTATTAGTCGAACCTGATCAGATTTGTTAACACTCTCAGAATACTATGATTATTCTTATCAGAAGCATTACATTAATGTTTCTGTAATTTCCCCCAACCTCTCTGTAATATACTGCCAATTTATGCATTGCCGTCTTCCACACCCATGCCTGAAGGAGCTGATGAGCTCTGTTCCAGGTATTACTCTCACTTTTTCCACTGAGAGAATGAAATGCAATCCTCCAGTCCTCCGCATTGAACTCTCTCACTCTGATTTCTTTTCCCCTCTTTCACTCCTCCTCGATTATAGCTGATCATCTGTTTACAGCTTTGCAGAAGAGCTTGGTTTTTATGACCTTCCAGGGAATCTGGATATGGCAAGAACACTTAATTTCCTTCTGTCTTTCTTTAATTTATTAATTTTTTTATATATATATACTGTATAAAAAATCAGGGTGATTGACTGACTGGTCCTGGACAAGCAGGACTTTTTTTTTCACAGATTGATCAGTCCAAGCTCTTGAGGCTAATTGATGTTGCTGTGTGGTTGTGAGCTGCACTCACATGATGCAGGCAGTGATGGAGGGGGTTGGAGAAGGCTGGCTCCTGGGACATGGCCCTCATCTTGCTGTGTCACTCTGATAATTGCTTTATATTCAGAGCAAGTCTCTCTGACCATCTCAGCTCACTAGCTTTTATCCCTAACAAATTTGTCTCTTTAATTTGGATATTGTTCATTTGTTCGCAGTTTTAAATGCCACTATTTGTTGCTATTGTGGTATTATTAGGCCACAAGTTTTCCATAACACCAGCTCTATTGTCATCTTATGACCAGCCTCCACAGTAGTCTTGAAATGGCCACAGATGTTATCTATTGACGTCAGCCTCATTTGAGCAAACAGAATGTCACAACTCGAGGAATGTAAATGCCTTTTGGCATACCATTTTGGATGCACCATTATCGTTGCGCAGGATGTTGTGCGGAAGAATTGTATTCAATAGACAGAAGCAGTCTGTCCAGATCTACTAGTGAAGGCAAACACTGAGCAAAGGCCTTCTCCCTTTTTTTTCTTTTTTTTTGTTGCTGTAACTATTGAGGAAATGACTTTTCACCGGCCAGCCATTAAAACAGAAAAGAGCCCCCCCACCCCCCTCCGCCTTTCAAAAAAAAAAATTGAAAGTACTTTTGCTCTGTTTTGGTCTGATATAAGTACTAGCATGCTTTAGGAGAGCAAACTATTAAACACATATCATAGGACAAATTCGTAGTAGACAAGTTTCTTTTTTTAATATACGTCAGATTTTTATCATTGGGTCATTCATATTTCTGTTCTATTTCTGTAACAGATATAAATCATGTTATCTGTCCTTGGATGACTTTCTCAGTGTAGAGAGGAAATGAGGTTTTGATAAAAGACTACCTTTCTCTTCACTCTTTCCTTATTCTACTGTACGTAGCTCTACGAATTTCACACTCTTGATGTTATTAGATTGTTTTAATGGACATTATAGGACATTTTGACATATGCTCTTTCACATACAGTACATGTTTACTCATTTAAAAAAAAAAAAAAAAAAGCTTTTTGCATTTGGGTGTGATGCCATATATTTTTTTTTCTTTTTCATAAAAAGCACGTGTTAAACAATGAAGGTGTAGAAGAGATATTTTAGATTCTTTCACATATGATAACCTTTATGGTGGAAATAAGCAAGGTAAATGAATCAATCAAAATATACTTTGGGAAACATAAAATGATTTGAGGAAGTAAAAGTGATAAAATGAAAGGAAGCTATAATTAAAGGTAATGCTAGCATTTTTACCATTTTTGGTCCAAACACTTTTCCATAGTACTGTACCATGAATCTGGAATCAAGTCTTTTTAGCCACTTTAGCAAATGTATTGATCAGTCCCATTAGCATCTTTATGAGCCATCAGACCTCTCTCTGGGCTGGGTTGTCTCATCACAACTGAATAATGTAATTTTTCATTTTAGGCCAACATAGTCAAACCTATATAGTGCTATAGAGTTCAAGTACAGTACCAGTGCACTGCCTGAAGGCATTTTCTCCATCATGTAGCTCCAACAAATGCGAAGAGTATATTTTTTTCCAGGGTGAGAGATGAACAGCCCCCAAAAATCAATACATACTGTATCATGCATGTAAGAGGATCAGAGCTCACAGGGATGGTAGAAGCATTTACAGATGTCTTAGAGGCCACTGGAAGACAGGCTGCTATACTATCAGTACGAGTGAATAGTAAATCCTCATAAGACAATGGACTAATTGAAGACCAGTATGAGCCCATTGACACTGGCCTGGTCATAGCCCATTTCCGGTTACCCAGTGGTGGGGCAAAGCGAGGAACATCTGTGTCTCCCTTTGTCTCTATTTCCCTCTTCCTCTGTCTGTGCCTGAGTCAGGGGTATGACCACATTCACCCATAGGTCCATGTATTGAATAACTACCCTTTTGATTCTTCAGGTTTAGCAGAAAAACCCATTCTTTTCTTGAGTATTTTACATAATAGTAGCAAATAATGAATACATGTGTCACGTGACCCATATGTTGAAGAGCAGAAACTGGTGAGGTCTGGAAATGTAGTGGTTGGTATCTATCTGCCTCCCACTACAGCATGTGGAAAGTACAGATCTTCTCAAGAGGCGTAATAAACTTACTTTTCCACCCACTCTTTGGCACTCTTTCACTTTTTCTGCCCAGCTTGTTGTGTGTGAGGAGGATGATGGGTGGTGGGAAGAAAGGGTCATATGCACTTTGTTTTATTGGCTTCCAGCCTAGACTATTTTGAGTTGCAAGGCCTGAGATTTGCCTCCACTCGTCAGACCCATGCTACAAAAATCAGATGTCATTAAGAAACAACCCAATACAAAGGCCATGCTGTTCACACAGTTCTGTGTTAAGACAAAAAC
Organism: Clariallabes teugelsi; assembly: GCA_030014215.1. NCBI lineage: Eukaryota > Metazoa > Chordata > Actinopteri > Siluriformes > Clariidae > Clariallabes > Clariallabes teugelsi. The sequence continues at coordinate 12,437,802 of JAQMYG010000003.1, forward strand.
AGACACAGTATAGATGATGGGAGTCTGCACAATTTTGCATTAGTTGCAGCAGAGAAAGTGCGCTTACAAAAAAAAACAAAAGACCTGAAGAGAAAGAAACCTAAAAATTCAGTCTTTTGTCTTTTTTCCTTCGAAAATTGTCAGTCTGCAATGATTGAGTTTTGAGTGCACACTGAAGGCTATTCAATACAAACTGCCGACGTGGATGTTACGGCTTACTGTTTTTAATTTAATTTTGTTCATCTGTTGACTTCATTGATCATGGCGGGAAAGAGAAGCTGGCTGCTCATTTTGGTCTTTTTACAGACATGCAAAAAGAAATCAATAAATCCATTTCAGAGGGTAAAAATCCTTTCTGCAGTGTTCAGGATATCCTGTTTCCTGTGACCTCATGATGTTTGTGATGAATGTTGGTTTTCTTTCTGTTTTAACTTGCCAATAAAATCCAGAGAAACTGAAACTTGTTTGATGCATGAATTGATTTTATGCACAACGACTAAATCTTTTTTTTTTTTTTTTGCGCAGATGATAGGCCGTCGACTACCCATATGCTTCGCTCTATGGCTGATGACCTAAGCAGTTCTTTGGCTCCTCTGCTTGGTGAACGCAAGACGAGCGTGCCCTCACACTCTAGCCAGCCAATGCTGTTTACCTTTGACATGCCGATACGCCACTCTCACGCCCCCTTGTCCAACAGCGCCCCGCAGGACTACCTCCTTCTTCACCAGTGCATGAGCCGGAGGAGTGAGAACACTCGGTAAGAATCATGAGCTCTGCATAACACTCTTTTAGGCTTCCTGTGACATTGAAACACCCCCTCAGGCCACAAAACAGCAATACTGGTAAATAATCTGCAGAGCAACCAGTGATATCCATTATTAGCCATCATTAATATGCATTGTATTATGTGTAAACAAGACAATCGAAACCAGATAAAGCGGTAGGGTAACCACTCTGATATTCTAAAAGCACTGAGTAATAAAGCTGGAAATACTCTATTCTGCATATATAACAGCGGATTTGCACAATAATTGTATGGTTTAATATAAATTAGTGCACAAACATTGTTTTAGCAAACAAGTGTTAAAGCAAATAAAAAATTATCTAAGCTCGCGTATTGACCAAGTCAAAAATGTTTGTTCTAACACTGGTGCTTAAATGTTGTATTTTTAAAATATATTCTCAATTGGAAACAGTATGTATTTGTGATAATGCACAGCCATGATTGTTCTATCACTCAAATATATTCCCTGATTTTGGATAAATGTCTTGTAGGAGCACAAATAGTTAAGGCAGCCATGTGTTTTGCTAGACATTTGCACTGGAGTTTAAATGCAGTATAATATCCTTTATAAGTATTTTTGTAGTATCACTTCATTGTGATACATGTTGTGATGAGTATTGATGTTGCTGCGACTCCAGAACACACACACACACATATAAAATGTGTGTATATATATATATATATATATA
>JAQMYG010000003.1:12439305-12458414 GCA_030014215.1 Clariallabes teugelsi
ACTGTATATGTTCTATTATATATACTGTATACACTGTAGTTCAGCATGTTGTTCACCTGTCATGTGTCATGTGACTTCAGTATTAACACACACACACACACACACACACACACACACACACACACACACACACACACACAAACACACCCCTCGCAAAGCACATACCTAATCTGTAATGAGTAAAACTCTATAAAAACAGGTCCTAGACAAAATTATGTGAAAGCATTCATTTGGATTTGGTTATTTAAAAAAATTCCAAAATGACAGAAAGAAAGAAATTGGTACAGGTACAAGTCTAGTTAGAAAAGCTTATGCACCAAAAATCAGTGGCTGTGTTAAGTCAGAGAAGCACCGCAGTAAAAATGGGTGAAAATCATTATTAATAGTAAAAACGATATTCAAGTGTTCGTCAAATAACATTTACAAGTCACAGTTCTGTATTCTTACTGAGCCTTTGCATCTTATCAAATAATGAGGGATTTTTTAAAGATTCAGCAGTTTTTCAGATAATTGTAGTTGTAGCAACCCCAAAAAAGTGGTTTGAAAGGGTCTTCCACAAAGTTCAAATGTGTACTTTCTAGAGCATAAGTATTTTATGGAGATGTCATTGACAGCATTTGACTTGCATTTCAACTTTTACTTTAATGTTGACCATTTTGGATTATTTCCCACTTCCCTGGTCCTATAATGCATATAAATCACAGTCCCCCGCACATACTTCAGCTCTTTCAGTGGGCTGAGGCCTTGATGTCACCCACTCTACTTTAGTTTCCATGACATATCATTTACATGGCAAAGATTAAAGTTGCTCATGACCCACAATCATCATTTTGGCTTAAGGATATCTATGGAGTGATGTTTGACCAATAGGGTCATTAATGCAGAGTGAAGAGTTTGTAATGTAGCTGGATTTCCTGAGCAAAGCAAACATGTATAAAAAATAGTGATTTCTTTCAAACCTTGAAGACGTAAAACATCTTAATGTCTTGAGAGTAGCACTTGATAATTCATCTCGCATGGCTTGTTTATATGAAATTACACAAATGGCATTTTTTAATATAGATGCAAGTTTAAGCAATCTTCCCATAGACTCACTATATCAGGCTGCTGTTAGAATAAAATGACTCAGCTGAATGTGAGACTGTGTTATTATAGACTTTAATAGCATCATCCATCATGGCTGAGAGTGGGAAACACTGGCTGTTGTTGTGTTTTGAGTGTAGAAATGTAATATTGTAATTTATGGCAGTTTTGTATATAGATTTTGTTTTTTTTAATCATAGTTAAAATAGTCTTATTCTCAGAAAAATATTCCTTACTGAAATAGTCTGATATCTTGATTTTTTCACCAAACACTAGAACAAAGCATCTAAGGTTTTTTTTTTATAATAGTATAATGTTTATTTATATATTTATGTATGGACTGTATAAGGAAATAGGAAGGAAATTCAGAGAGACTGACTATTGTTTGTGCCTTTGTGTACTTTATGTGGTTCAAAGATAAAAAAGCAATACTTTATAGGAACTCGTTTGTTATCTGTTCTCCATGTAGTTTATGTAATACAGTATATCATTCAGTATAGCAGATAAGCATAAAAACATCACCTATAATCTATTTCTATAACTACTATGTTTCTCTACTAGGAGTGCCAGTTTCTCACAGGCACAGCGGGGCAGTCTGTTATTGGGCAGTGACTCAGCAGTGCAGCGTCTTGCTCATGGTGTCTCACAGGGTTTAAACGGGATGGGCTCGCAACTGCACGGCTCCTATAGCCTCCCCAAATCCAACAAACACCAACAGATTGCGGTACGTGCAGATTCACCGCATGACGCCTGCTACGTGTTGCCCCGAGCCCACAGTGCCGAGGACCCTTCTGACCTGGAATCGGAAGAGATTTATACCTATAAGACCCCCTGTAATGCTCTCGCCACTGCGCACTTAAACGACCAGCGCCCTCCAGACAACTACGACCTTCCTGGCACACCCGGCTCTATCTACCAGATACCTCGCACCTTTGATAGGAACCACAACGCTTTGACACCCAACAGTGCAGATTCAACGGGTGGCCCCCCACCACCCAGACCACCAAAACCGAGCCTGAACTCAGAGTCACGCTGGGGAAGCCCTCAGTCTCTCGGAGGACAGAATGGAGATGTAGCCAACGTGTCTGCCATCCCAAGGAGGAACACGCTTCCAGCGGTTGAAAATATCAAAATTCACAGAGGTATTGCACTTAGCTAATGAGTGAATTGCTGTTTCTATACACTAAATTAAATTGTCTTAGATTTCAAGATTTTAAGAGTAGTCCAGAGGTTGTGTTGTATCTTTAATTCCTTTTTATTGTTTTTAGTAAGTCATAAATTTCTTGATTTATACTTAGACTCTTAGATGTCTTGTACACAATTGAATTTTAAAACAAAATATGTATTATTGAAATAAATTGAATCATACTAAAATGGCATTCAGGATGCCGTACATTCATTCAAATGTATTTGACAAAAAAGTTATTTTATTCTACAAGGATACTATTTTTTAGAGAATGTTTTAGTCACACAGATGCTTTAAGTCAATATGATTATGACTTAAAAAGAACAGACATAATATAAAAGGGTTTTTAATCTCCAAGACAGTGTCTTGACATACTCATCACAGAAATTGATTTCCTTAAATTCCACCAAAAAAAATCATGGATGTGTTCTACTTAATTCCAACCAGAATCACGTATTTCATCTGATCCTCTCCGGCTTTCATTTCTGCCTTGTTTAGTTATATACTGGTTCCTGTCCATTCCCCCTTCTTATATCTTCATCTCTATCCCATTCTCCATTCACTGCTCGCATCTGATTTGAAACAGAGGCAATCTGGCTTGTGCCGCTCTGATCTGCAGGGAGGATAATGAAATTCAAGCCATGCATGGAGTCCCAGAGTGACTCGTTCTGGCCTGATAAGCAGAGAAAAAAACAGACGAGCAGACTCTGTTCTGGGCCTCCATGGTGGCTCTGTGCTCAGTCAGGCCAGGCCAACATGTCTGGAGTAACAGGAAGTGACCTTCTGACCCTGTTGGCTCAATAATAGTCTGTTCATGCACCTGTGTTGGGCAGCCATGTTCCAAAAAGGATAATCGGAAAGCAGTGGAGTGTAAGATAAAATATTCTCATGCATTGACTGCTCGGAGAACTCATTGCTCATTGCTTTGGAACTTATGTAGGAATGACTGCCTTTTTTTTAACATATCATGGAATTTTAAAAAGCTCTGGCAAACTTTATTATTACAAGCTGTTTTTAAAGAGGGTTTTTTATGTTGTTGTTTTTTTCCCCAGGATCCTCATTTGAGACCAACAATCAGCGTCCACACTATTTCAATAACTCTGGTCAATCAGTAGAATCTGTCAATGATTCCTACATGGTAAAATACTCTTTTCTTCCCATATCATCTTGTTTTTAAATAGCATTAAACCCCAAGCAGTGGATATCTTGCAATGTGAACCTACTTAAGTTTCATTCTCGCGTCCTTTGGCAGAGAGAAAAACCTCAACTAACTCGCTCAGACAGTGGAAATTCTGACGACAACTATGTACCTATGAACCCTGGCTCCTCCACCTCCCCTCTCAACGCTGCCCTGGCAGACAGCCCCAAGAACAACTACATTCCCATGAGTCCTGGTCCACACCACTTTGACTTTCCAGGATTCTCTGCCACTCTGCCAGCCAGGAAAGGTAGTACAGCATCAATGTGCTACCGACCGTCCCGTGTGAGTGACGTCACACCTCCACCAATCAATCGCAACCTTAAGCCGAACAGAAAAGGTAAGGATTTAAAAAAAAATAATTATAATTCCTGAAAATTACCTAAACATTTAAAGGAACATTTGCAGCACTACTAATTATGTTAACGATGGTTAATTCATTGTCATTTATAGTAAAGCCATCACCTCTGAACTTGAGAAACAATGGCATCATTGATGAGCTTCCTTTTAAGAGCCCTGTTACCTTGTCCTGGAGCAGACCTGTGTAAGTTTCTTACCCATATTTGAACATTTTTTTAATGATTAGCTATTAACATACATAATACAAGAGCTTTGTTTTTGTTTCATGTGTTTCTTGTTCAACATACGTTTTATATAAATCTTTAAATATTCTATACTAGATATGCTCGCGACTTTGTTCACGTGGAATTTAATTGCACACTTATAAGCGCGTTTAAGAATTTTGTTCTGTTGAATTTTGGAATGAACTAAAATTTTTACGTGTTACCATGAAGTGCGCGGAATGATGACAATCGCGTTTAGTGAGTAGAATTCAATTGCACACTCATAAGCATGTATTAAAAATGTATAGCACCATCTGTTGAATTTTGAGATGCACTAATGTTTTTTTTTTTTTTTTTTTTTTTTTAATGATGTAAGGGTGTTTTCCAATAAAATTTTAGATTTTCTGATTAAATAAGATTTTCTGAATCTCAAAAGTAGCATATTTTCTCTTCCCATGGGCTGATTGCGATGAAACAAAGCCAAATACACCTGTGAAAACCCCATTAAAATTGGTTCAGTAGTTTTTACGTGATGTGTGCACAAATGGACAAAAATTCCAGAAACCATATTGATCTGTTCTATTAGCTATGTTACATCCCCCAGAATATTTTTTTCACAAATATCTTCAATGTACAATATAAATATACAATACCTTCAATGTACAATATAAATATATATATATATATAAATATTTTGATAACAATATGGATATAAATAAGAATCAGCCAGGAATCGATGCAAATCTGCATCTCTTCTGTAAAAGTAGATTTTTTAAAAACAAAAACATGTTTTTTGTTCATTTCAGGCCTGTTATGAACTCAATCTCCTCGCAGCACTGTCGACCCATCTCCACTCAGAGCATCACCAGCACTGATTCTGCAGACAGTGAGGAAAATTATGTGGCAATGGTGAGTTTAACTCCTGCAAAGGATTAAATCCCTTTTGTCTTTAGTGTCGCTGCTCTTCAGTGCTTTGGTTAGAAACTTCTCACTGTCTTTAGAAAATATTTTGAAATTAAAGATATCAGGCTAATTAATTACTAAACACCCTTTTTCAATTTGCACCAGTTTTCTTCCACTATCAAACTGATGCATACATTTAAAGAAAAACAGTTTGAGTGTTTATATGGTGCTTTGCTAAGAGCAATTTGGATTATAGACTTAAACAGTTAAAATGCTTGTGGTCGGTTACATCACAGCCCACCAGTGCAGGATTCTTATTTAGGATTGTGACAATTGTAGGAATATTTAATAACCATATTTGATCTACTTAGAGAAACGCAGTGAAATGTAGCATCGCCTGCCTGAAGAAGAAATGGCTCTTTGATTACAGTATATTGTTGTTTGATTAATGTGTTGCCTTCACCAATGTACATTCATCATTTTTAATAACTCATTCTCTTTATTGTAAAAATAACACTATTTACGTTTTTGCATTCTACCACAAGTATCTTATGCATTTTTGGAAAATCCATCGTGAATCATGTTAAAATATTTGGAAGGTTTCTAGTGGCACACATTTATTGAACACAGCATGAAATTTTAGACTTTTGACAGCATCTCCTCAACCTAATATTTGCTGTGCTTTTTTAGATTTTTAATCAGACTTTTTGGCTGGAAAAAAAGAGAAGAAAACCTGTCACACAAAAAAACAATATGGAACCCCAAAATAAAACCAGTAATTAACAATCATTTGTGTTTTCTCCGTCATGACATAAGCTAACTTTGATTTTCTACTTTCTACTTTCTATTTTATGTTTGCTGCAGGTTTGTTTCATAAAGATATTTAGAACAGTTTAATATATCTTGCCTTACTTATCAAATTTTACTGTCATGACAAAATCAAGGCTTTGACTCTTAAATTATAATTGTATGCATCTGTAGCAAAACCCAGCATCTACCTCGCCAGTGGTGAGTGGTACCAGCAGCCCTGCTTCAAGAAAAGGTGGTAATGTTGACTACTTGGCTCTGGATTTCCAGTCTGGCTCCCCTGGTCCACACAGAAAGGTAACATATACAGTATTGTAACTTCTCACCACATAAAATGTTCAAGTTGATACTGTAAGCAAGCCCTATTATGTTATTTATTCTAATAGTTATGTAGGGTGTCAGCTTGTCACCCTTAATATCTATTACTGTTTTCAGTCACATAGGTCACATTTCTATGTTTTTCCACCATTTTCTCAACAATTTGGTTACCTGCCAATTCCCAACCATCATCCAGCTCCCCCCTATCAAATGACAGCTTCCAGTTGGGTGAAGGCTAACATGTGCTTCCTCTGAGACACATGAAGCCAGCTGATGGAATCTTTTCAAACTGCTGCTCAGGCTGTATCACAGGGCAGCATAACACTCTCAGAGGAAGGCACTCTGTGCCCCTTCCACATAATGTACATGAGCTCACACACATAAAATTATAAATACAGATTCAGTGTCCTTTAGGAAGTACCACGTTTAGCAGACACTTTTGGTAGCCATCAGCAAGCTTGTGGCAGAGTTCTGGTTGGATATTTGACCACCCATATTGGCAGAATTGGTGTTTAATTAAATTTTTGTTTTGGGTTCCTGGCATGGACTTGACGTTTAGGTACAGTCCACTTGTTTTTATTGGGTTAAAGTGCCAAAAGCTTAAAGTTGGCCTGCTTTACTCATTCCACAACCAGATTTCATGTACGTTTGGAGCCACTGTCCTATTGAGAAACTTCATTTTGTCCAAATTTCAACAATCTGGCTGATAAATTGAGGTTATTTTAAAAAAATATGTTAGTTTTTTATGATTTAGTTCTCCTTACTTCATTGTTCCATCCGCCCAAAGCATGATGCTACCACCACCATGCTTAACAGCTGCTATTGGATTCTAGGGGTTAGATGCCTTACCTTTACTGCCTGTGTCAGTGTGAACCGTGCTTGGCAGTAGACTATGACACTGGAGTTTAATCAGCTTCCAGTTTATGCCAGACCTGTGGCTTGGTGGTTCCTAGGTTGTCCCTCTTAGCTAAGGGTGATAGATTGGGTCTTTTAGATCTTGGCAAAGTGGTCGGTCAGGTCATGTCAGTCAGTGTGCTTTCAGACAAACAATTTTTTATGTTAGCACAAAGTTACTAGCTGCGGTCGATCATGATCACTAACAGGAAGATGTCTTCACTGCCAAAGAATTAATAACCTGTGTGGGTGTATGTGTATTTTTGATCCTGCATGAATAATTGTGATGCTTTGTTGACATACTGTAAGAAACTCCAAAATAAATTTGTGCTTCAAATTCTTGCTGTTCTATTTTGTTGTATGTTGTAAAATCAGCATTCATGATTTAAAATAATAATAATAATAATAATAATAATAATACTAATAATAATAATAATTAAAACACTGATATTGCCATGATATTCATGTTCCTGATGAGTCTACTGTATGTAAACGTCTGACTGCTTCCTCCTACTGATTCCCAACCTAACTGAAATCTAGGTTTTTGCTGGATTGTTTGAACAGGGTTCAGACTCCAGGGTAGACTTGTCATTTTGCTTCGTATGCTTAGGCTCATTGTGCTAAATGAAAGTCTCTTGGTGAATAGAACAGGTTTTCTTTTCAGATTGTCATATTTTTGGCTCCGGCCATCTTGCCAGTTTGTTAGCATCCCTATAGTGTGAAAATGTTCAGAATGGAAAGTATAATATACTATAGAAAACAACTAGCTAGGAAGTAAATTTTCCTTCAAATGTTTTCTCAGTAGAGGAGGATGTCAGCAACGGACTTCTCATCCTGTCAGGCAGAATTGTCTCAACATGTATACCCAGTTTCATATTTACACATGCATGATGTCACTTCACTGTGAATCTTAAACAGTCTTGAAATAGCTCAGAAGAACTGATGAAAACCCTGATATGAATAGTGCAGTGTTGGCTCTTGTTTTTCTTGGTCACTAAACTTATTTCAACTCATTTTAACTTCTACCTACAGCCTTCCACATCTTCCGCAACCTCAGATGAAAAGGTTGACTACGTCCAGGTGGACAAAGAGAAGACACAGGCCCTTCAAAACACCATGCAGGAGTGGACAGATGTCCGGCAATCCAGTGAGCCGACCAAAGGCATTAAATCCTGACAGAGTGCAAACATGCAAATTTTGGCAGCAAAATGAAACACACAATGCACGTGCGCCTCCTTATCACTTCATTTTCCATCAGACTGGTGTGCCATGACATGAGGGATTTATCTTCCTTAAACAAAACAAGAGATTCAGCAGGTCTTTAAGCGATGTTATAAAATGGAACCCAAAGCCATAACTAACCCTTGGTCTCATGATGGGAAATACAGCCATTAATCATCAAGGAACTGCCTTCCGTGTTAACTCTGGACAGAGATTCATTTTTTGTTTTCCTTTTTTTAATAAAATATCATGAGCCATCAGTGTGAGCTAAATCAAGAATGTGCTTCAGTATGCACATAAAAATGCCTAGTGTCTTATAAATTGTTTGATTAAAAAAATATATATTTCCCTTCTGTGCAAATACTTCATACAGATCAAGATCCAGTGAGACATGTTTCCAAGCACTTTGTTTTTGCTAGTCCAACAGTTTGACAACTCTTTGACACCAAGGCCTTCTATGTGATGGCTTTATAAAACTAAATAAATCTCATGTTGGATATTAATCACTATGATGAAGTATAGTAAAGAGATAGCAGATGGAGATTGGGTTAAAATAAAGAGGATCATCTAGCTTAATATGAAGAAATCATTAGCTTCATTTTGAAGTCAGGTTATACTTATTCTATACTTAAATGGCGCTTTCTCTAAAGATAATAATCAATATAATTTAATATTATTATTGGGGATAAAACTTTCGCCCTGTGCTAATAAACATAAACAAGCTTTGATGATCGACTCAAAATTGCTTCAAAGAAATTTTTACATTGAAGAAGGATACAGTAAATACTTGCAATATGACACTGATTAGCCACAACACCAAAACACAAAACATTAAGCCCAGTATGGTGGGGGTTCCCCTTATGCCACCGGGGCGGATCCGGCCCCTTGGGGCATAACTTGCTGGGATGTCTGGCATCAGGACGTTAGCAGCGGATCCTTTGGTTGCTGTGAGTTAAGGGTGGGGCCTCTGTGGATCAGACCTGTTTGACTGGTACATTGTGTGGTTGCTTGGTCAGGTCGAGATCTGGGGAATTTGAAGGCCGGATCAACAACCTTGATCTCTTTGCCTGCTAAACCCAATGTGCAGCAGGCTGTATTGTATTGGATGTTCTGATACCTTTCTATCATAACCAACGCTGACCTTTTTTTAGAAACATATGCTACATTAGCTTTTCCCAACCTGTTTTGTCCCAACAGACATACAGTACAAGAGCCTTGGGTGCCCATAATCCTGTCACCCAGGAATATAATTGGAAATTAATGCTATTGAAACCTTGTGGCTAATCAGTGTATATATGTACATGCAAACCACGCAGCAAACTATTCAACAACATACTGTAGGTTTGTACGAACCATAACAGATTTGTGTAAATAACAGTTTACAAGACACAAGGTACACACAGATTTATGTGTATAGTGAAGCACATTTGAGATCTCGCTCTCTCTGATTGTTGATGATGCAAACATTTATCAATACAACTAATCTCTCTACTTACCCACGTAAGCGGATGCCTCATATTTGAATGAAAAATACCAGATATGAAGCTCAGACAGTGCAGTTGCAGCATGACGTGCATGCAGTTGCCTGTCTATTTAGGAGTGCAATATGGGCTGTGGCTAACATTGATTGGTGGAAAGTTATCTCTAGCCTAGTGTTATCAATACTAACAAATGGGCACTGCATGAAATTTAAATAACTGTGTTATTTTCAGAGTGATTGAGCTTGCAATAACAGCTTTCCAGGCAAACTGAATTGCAGTCTGACTTCGATTGATTCTGGGAACAGAGAAGCCTGAATAACATTATCAGTGCCTGAGCAAACATCAGACTCAGCTAAAAAAAGAAAGAAAGAAAGAAAATGGCAAAACTTACTGGTGTGTGGTGTAAAGAACAAGCATTTCAATTTATTAAACTGTATTCAAGCCATGTAGCTGAGTCATGTATTGAGAGATCATCCCATGCAGATTTAGCTTAGCAGTGCATGTTCGGTCAGGAAGATGATGAAAACCGATTCTCTCTGTAAAGACTTGGCAATATATTGAATTCACTTGCCTTGGCCAAACGTTTTGCTTTTGGACAATTTATTTTTTTTTGTTCAAGCAATTTCGGTTTTCAAATATGAATCCAATAAGATATAGAAAAGATACAGTACGTATTAATGTCAGAACATATTGACTCAGTATGTATATATTTTCCTCCTGGATACATGGCCATATTTATTAAAGGGTGCAATTGTTTGCCAGCAGATGTGCCACACCTGTCTGTATTCATCAGTCTTTCAAAGATGAGAATCATGTAGATGCCTTTTTATAGTTTTTTTCTTTTTATATTTAATTTTTTTTATTTGCATAGAATACATCTCTGGTATTTCTAGTCTGCAGGATGGCAGCAGTGGACCAAAACGAAAAGCATTAATGAATTACTTGTCATTCTAGTCGATCACTTTTGGTGCAGCTCCGTGTAAACTCTGAACTCCAGAGGACTCATAAGGTCGTGACTGCACAAAATGTAACATTACTGTGAAATGTTAAACAAACATGTTTTTTGAAATGAAATGAAATAGATGAATTAGTTACAGTTGTACTGTCATGGAAAAGACTCATTGAAATTTACAGCAGTAATGAAGAGTCCTACTTTTTAAAGGTCAGAAAGTAATTCCAAGTCAAACCAGGACTTTTGATTGTACAGAATAACAGAAAACAGTTATAAGAGTACAACTCCATTTATTTCTCTATATGATCCCCTGCTACACTAATGCACTCATCCCAGCGTTTCACTAGTGCTTGGATACCATCAGTGTAGAAAATGTTCTCAGTACACCAAGCTCCATGGACAGACTGCTTGTTTCAAGTCTAAACCTCTGGCCTCCCAGAAACTATTTTAATGGACTGTACAGGGGATGTGGCAATAACTCCTATCTGAATTCTTGTAATGTGCAAGTGATGATCGTGAATAATTGTGTGTACAGTTCCCACACACAGATGCATCTCTTGCGCAAGTGGACGGCAAGTTATCCGTCGATTTTCAAGCATCAGGCGTTCACGCATGTACGGCCTTATTTAAATTGTTTGCACCATTCAGATGCTTTACTCTGGCCAAGAGTCTCATCATGTGCTTGAAGTTTTCTGTAAGCGTCAGTCGTTTTTTCCATTCATTCATGAGAATTTTCATCACAAGTCCCGGTTTGACTTGAACATCTCTTGTGTAATGAGTTTATTTTAGATTATCAGGAAAGAAAAAAAAAATCCAAGACTTGTGTAGGGTTACAGTTTGGAACAGTACACTTTTTAGAGGGAAGGATTTCTCAATGGTTCTACTTGTGAGGTTCTGCTAGTTTTTCATTAGCAAGGGTCTTGCGTATTGACACGGTTAATACGGTTATAGGGTTCTAAACAGAATGTTTATAGGTTCCTCCATAATAAACACTTTTTTTTTTTAGATTTTTTAAAATTCTTTTTCTAAAAGCTTAAGCAGGAATTTCCGAAATATTAATTTACATGCCATTGTAAGAGCCCATAAGAAATTAAGATAAGGCATGAGATGACAAGTGAAAAGTAATATGTCAGTACTGTTGAAAATTGAATGAAATATACAGAATTTTTTGCTTTCTACCAGGGATATTTCCTATTTATTATTAGATAAACATGAAGCCTCTGTCTTTAATTCAGGTCCTTGTTTACTTTGATTTGTGATTACAGCTTTTTGTCAGCATTGATTTTGGGGCTACCTTTTTGTAACCCTGATATTGGAAACCTTTGAAGACCTACTTCTGTGGTAACGGTGCACTGGCATTGCCCTTCAGCATTCTGCTGAACTACTGCGAGACTGAAATCAGTTATTCCCCATGCCTTTGTCTGTGAAAATACAATGTGTAATGTGCTGTCATGGGAGAATGTGTAAGTGAGCTGAATATATTTTGCTGTGTTAGTGTGTATGCTGTATTGTGTTGGATGACTCGCTCTCTGAGCATGGTAGAAAAAAAATTTTCAACTTTTTTTTTGTTTTGTTTTTACTGAGTTCTCTTGAGTAATGTACACTTTGTCTTATTTCTACTATTACTGTAAAGCCTTTATATCAAGTTGCTTGTGAATTAATTTATTAATTTATTACATGTTCACAGGAAGAAATACCTTGTAAGAATGATAGTTTGTGGCTTGACTAACATTAATTTATGCTACGCATCTTGATCTTTGTGAAGCAATATGCCAAGTAAAGCCAGTAAAATGGTCTAATGTGGTACTTTTGGGATACAAAAAAAATAACATTGTTATTCCATGATATTATATCCTCAGAATGTTGACCAAAATAAACTTCAGTGCAAACACGACTGTTTAGGTATTGTCTTGTCTAAATGATGATACAGTTCTGTTAATTGCAGCAGATGTCAGCAGGTTACATGAATTTGTTAATAAGGTAATATATCTTACATTTTTTTATATAATAAAACTGTGAAGTTGGCGTGTCTGTACATTTAAGATATTTACGGAAAAAAAATAATTTGGGGGATGTAAGATGAGTAACAGAACACATCAAGAATTTTTGTCTCTGTTTGTCTGTTCGTTTGTGCACGCATGACGTAAAAACTACTAAACAGCTTCTAATGGGGTTTTCATAAATGTATTTGCCCAAGCTTGAGGTAACATATAGGCTTCGTTTCATCGCAATCGGCCCATGGAAATAGAAGATATGCTACTTTGAAACTTAAATGGAAAACACCCTTATATCATAAAAAATTAACCTTGAAAAAATTATTTGTTAATCTCAAAATTCAACAGATGGCGCTGTACATTTTTTATACATGCTTATGAGTGTGCAATTAAATTCCATTTGAACGTCTTGGGCACATCTAGATATTATAATTTGATACAGTACACTATGCAAAAGTCTTGAGCCAGTCTTTATTTCTTAATTTTGCTTCCTCTTTTCTTTTTTGCTTTCAAAGAGTTAGACATTTTTAATATAGTCATGAGGAATAGTTAAAATTTTTTCACTCTCATTTTAAGGTCCATTCCCTGTACCTGACCAGTTTCCGAGGAATGTTTTGGTTTGTTAAGCATCACACTGACCTATGAATCATTCAAGCATTAAAAGACATCTAACTTAAGGCATGAACCAGTGAGAAGCTTGTGCAGATGATGACCGATGATCAGGCCGTTAATTAGTATACTGATAATGCCGAATCCTGGGTAGGTTTAACAAACAGGATGGGAAATGAGGTTGCTGGTGAGGTTGTTACACCTTGGTCTTTCGGCTGCTCCTGTCGAGGGGTCGCCACAGCAGACCATCTGAACCGCACACAACTTGGCACAGGTTTTATGCCGGATGCTCTTCCTGAGGCAACCCTCCCATTTTATCCGGGCTTGGGTCCGGCACTGCATCCAGTGGCTTTTGGCCATTGGTTAGGAGTTGACCCTGGGCCGTCCGCAAGGCAGGCAAGAAACCTACCCCTGAGCCGCTGATGCCCTGCTGAGGTTGTTACATAAACAGACAGTTTTAAAATTGTATCTTTAGGCATTTTGCAGCCTGTCACAGTAAAACATTTGTTCCAGTTTATTTAATCTGCATAATTCAATTTATTATGAAGAAATAAGGGGTGGATCAAGACTTTGGCACAGTACTGTAAATCAGTAGAACAATGATACAAACAAATGATGGTATAATAATGATATAACCAAGCGTTGTTTATTTTCTTGTTAATTTTTTAGTCCAGTACTTAATTCTTTTGAAAATTTAATAGATATTGCTTTAATCATTTATGAACACACTATCCTCCTGTTTTAAGATGTAGCATGTGTAATGAAACCTAGAATGTTTTAGTGACATCACTTTAATTTAATCAAATTTATGGCTTTTGCTTATTTAGTTTGCTTTTGTCCTATTTCCCTGTTAGCTGAAGAACCGTCCTTCTTACACTAATAGTTTGGTGGATAGGCTCACAGGTCAGTGTAAACACACTCACGTCATTGCGATGTGTGTATTGTGTCGCTGCCGGGCCACTCCCTGTGCCTGCTGTCTCTGATCTGACAAAAGCTCATCCCTAAGCCCTACTGACCCCTTCTGGCAACCACAGCCATGACTCAGTCTGTCCTCATAAACAGCTCCCTATGTTCTGACTCAGGCCTTCATTATGTCAACATGTTTCCACCACTATCTCTCTTTGTTCGCTTTTGCCACACAGTGCTGATGAAGCTGTTATTCATACACTCCTCTGGTGTTTACTCCAAGCCACATGCTTCACAAAGAGATGTGAGAAAAACACCCCATGTTTTACGTATGCGTTTGAATTGACCGTTGCTTCAAAATGGAGTGATGATGTGACTAATTGAATGAAATGGCACTTAGGTCAATGGACTATATGATCAGCAGAGAATAACAAGGATGCTGAAGTAAACAAGTGCCATCTGATGCTGTACTTAAGGTTCCGAGCTATACTGTAGACTTGAATGGCCATTTTATTATAAAAAGTATAATGACAATGATTATACTAATATCGACTGACCTATTGAAAGACGTAAATTAAGAAAAAATGAAAGAAAAAGAAAAGAGTCAAACACAAATTCTTTCTGTAACCCAAATACATGTAAGGTGTGTGTGTGTGTGTGTGTGTGTGTGTGTGCGCATTCAATGTGATGGATCTTCCTGTGACTCTGTACAGCATAAACAGTATAGAGACATGAGTGAGAGTCAGGTGAACCAATGATGAACTGAACAAAACAGATGGAAGAAGTTTATCTTTTTATCTTCAGTGTGATTCTTTTTATTGCCAGCAGGAGGCACTGGTCTCAGGCCTTGGTCATTTAAAGAACCTGCGTCAAAACCATAACATATGGCAAATAAATCAATAAAGAAACCATTTCACTCTTTTATTTTGTGTTTATTTTTACATAAGCAAATAAATTCAACAACGAGATGTAATTAGGAACCAAAGTTTTGAATCGTTAATATACCATGGCCCATGGGTAAATTGATTAAATAGGGAAGTAATGAAGCAATAATGTTAGGAATGATGGGCGTCATGGTGGCTTAGTGGTTAGCACTACAGCTTCACGAGCACAGACATGCAGCAGAGGCTAACTGCCATTTCCAAATTGCATGTACTGTAGCTTGTCAGAGAGTGTGTGATTGTGATTGAATGGCACCCTGTCCAGGGTGTATCCCGCCTCATGCCTCAAGTTCCCTGGGATAGGCACCAGGCCTCCATCAGTCCTGTACAGGATGAACAATATAGAGAATGAGTGAGTGAGTCAGTCACTATGTATGGGTATATAATTGTGCTAGAAAGGTATTTTGTTTCATTGTAAAATGAACATTTCAGAATGATAGAAGATCAAACGCACAGGCAATCTTATAATGATCAATTTCATTTTACTGTTGAATTTAAAAGTAATGATTTTTCTAAGTCTCATCTTTAAATATAATTGCTCTATGATATTTTAGACTATATGGGAGGCAACCATAACATTATGACTACCTGCCCAATACCAAATAGGTCCCATTTTTGCCACCATAACAGTGACACCTTTCTATCAGAACCTCTACACAGTAGCTCTTCTGTTAGATCGGCCAACCGTCGCTCTCCATGTGCATCAGTAATCCTTGGCCACCCATGACCCTGTCTCTGGTTCATCAGTTGTTCTTCTTAGGATTACTTTTGGTAGGTCCTTACCACTGTAGACCAGGAACTTCCCACAAAAGCTGCAGTTTTGGATTTGCTTTGCCCCAGTCCCCTAGCCATCATCACAATTTGGTCACTCAAACCCTCATGCTTGCCCATTAGTTTTTACTTCCAACACATCAACTTCAGGAAAAAAGGTTCACTTGACTAAAATATCTCACCCACTTCCAGGTGCCATTGTAAAGGGATATTGAAAATGTAGCTCCTGTGAGAAGTGCCACATTGTGATGCCTAGACAACTGGGACCTACTCAATCTTAGGCAGGTGGTCATAATGACAAGCATACATGATGATAGAATTGAAGCGGCGTGCTAAAAATAAATAAATTTTTATTGGACGAAATATTTTTGACTGCTTTTTTTTTTTTTTTTTAGAATTCTTTGTGCTGAAAATATTTGCTCCCCATCGCTTGCTGAGGCTGCAGTTCCACAGTGTCGAAGCTAGAGGGCGCACATCGACCTCACTTTCAGTCAGACCGGGCTTCATTTTTATTCCGTATGTAAGAGCTGCCGGAGATCCGCAGAGGAGAGAAGAGAGGGGGAGGAGGATTAGGAGAGGTGTCCGCTCCCGCGTTTCTGCAGCATTTGTTCAGTAAACGGGAGGAGGCGCACGGAACAAACAGCGCGCTAGACGTACGTATTTGGAAAGAGAATGACGGGACAGCGGAGAGATCTCTCCTTTCCCCCGGAAGTTTCTGGCTTTGTGGATTACAGTAGGCTGTAATTACGCTTATTAGTTGCCTGTAGGAGGAAGAGAGAGCGGACACACGGAGACGGCTGCGGGCTGACTGCTCGACTTTAACACCGCGAAAGGGAACTGCTTAGGCTTGTTAGGAGTTTCCACCTTGCAGCTAGTGGAAAGAGATAAACTTTGAACTTAAACCCACATATTGAGTGAAGACTTATTGCGCGTCGTGATTCGGGAAAAGCGCACGCGCACGCCTGTCCGTGAGTTATTTGAGTATTTATTTATTTATTTTTTGTTATAAGATGCTCTGCGTTGTGCGCAAAACGAGGCTTAAACTTCTGCGGTGAACCAGCACGGACCGGTGTGGGATGGGAGAAGCGGCTCCGGCGCAGCCCGCGGCTCCGGGTTTCCCCCCCGCCCTGGGCTCGGTGGGTTCGGGCTCCATGTCCTCGGTGAGCCCGGTGTCGGTCCACAGCGCTATAGTGGAGCGGCTGCGCGCGCGGATCGAGCTGTGCCGCCGCCATCACTCGGCGTGCGAGAGCCGCTACGTGCGCGGACAGGCTGAGATCTCGGACCGGGAGCGCGAGGCGACGCTGCAGCTGCTCAGCATCGTACAGCAGGGCACCGGGAACCGGAGAGGCAAAGAGAGGAGCGTGAGAGCGGCCGCGGCGCACGGGCCGGATGGAGGCACGGCTAACGGAGAGCAGAAAAACCGAGAGAGCGGGGAGGGTGAACCGAGACTGGCAACCCGCATAGCGGTAAGCACCTGAGCAGAGGAGTGCAGCATGCCTTTACACTGAACACCGAGATCAAAGCGGTTATTACTGCAATTAAATAACACGTGGCAATAGATGGTCATCCCAAGTAAAAGCAAAGAGAGAGAGAGAGTGTGTGTGTGTGTGTGTGTGTGTGTGCCATTATAAAGACCTGCTCTGGCGCGCACCACACCATGGTCAAGTTGGTTTTATATACAGTAGAAGTGAGTTTATGAGATAGACATTAAGCATAATTCAGGACTAATGCATAACAAGCCCTACTCCACTAAACCCTGCTTTATGTGTTTGGCCAGAATGTGACTGGTGTATGTCAGTAAAGCATGCTGGGATAACCATAAGAATCCTGATTCAATAAGAAGCTATGAGTTTGAGGAAGCCCCTGAGGTCAATAGGACAGCGCTGAGCTTTTGTTCTCTGTCCCCATGCCTTCCTCATTACTTTCGCTGTTAGACCCTCATTAAAGCTCTTAAGTCAATTAAACATTTCTGCCTGTTTAACATATAATTCTCCACAGTGACAAGCTCAAGAGGTTACAAATCAGTTAAGACCAACTGTGTCATTTTGGGGATTTGGTTCCATGCAATCCATTGTCACTGGCTACTATCACAGGTTCGAACATATTGCTCTCAGAGCACCTTCTCGATTGAAGCTTTTCCTGTAAAGCCGTTTGAAGCATGCCTTCCGTTGCATAAATGTTTAGCACCAGTGAATATATTTCCTGGATGTGTTTACTCAAAGTCAAACAAGCCTTGAAAACCCGGCTGTTGGGAGGCGGCCCAGTGATTAAGTACTCTGGGCATCGGGACGCTTTTTGTTATTTCCTAATTTCAAGGTAGTGACAGATCTGGGAACAGTGGGAGGGCCATGTAAAACATGCTCTCACGGAAGGAAAGACCAGTCGCAACTAGTTGTGTTTGCTCATCTGAAGCTAGATTGTACAAAGATCAGGAGACACATTAACTGTGTTCAGTGACCCTTTTGATTAAACACTTGTTCAACATTTCTTCACACATCTGTGTTCCAGTGTAAAATTTCCAGTCCAGCATATTGATCATTAGCGATCACAAGCAATGCTATCCTGCTATGGAATGCTTAAGGTATTAATATAATTGGCTGTGATTAAGGCTGACATGGCAAGCATGTAAATAATATGAGGAAGGAGGAAATGCCTGAGTATTTGGTAGTGTTCTTGGCTTGAGAGCTGTAGGAGAAAAAAGCTGGAGCCATGCCTGACCCTGGAAACACTCTTCTGTTACACGAATCCTAAGAGACTGCTCTAAATCCAGAATCAAGGTGAACGTCTCACAGTGGATAACATGAATGTTGTCAGGTCTTTCATCTGGATGAGGAAGATTAGTTTTAAACAGAGCATTCTTTAGCTTTGGAAGAATGCCAGATTGCCAGAGCTTTATTTATTCTGCTATTTTTCCTAATTATATTTATATTGCTCATATCCTGCTTCCAAATTTTTTCAGCGAAGGCAATGGGGTAGGGGTTAACAATGTTTTCTCACACCTTTGGTCTATATGTGTGTGTGGAGATGTCATGTTCTCCCCTTGCTTTGTGGGTATCACTGGGATCGTCTGGTTTCCCCCAACAGACCAGACACATGTGTTCCAGGCTGGTTGGAAATTCCCAGGAACATTTGGACTAAATTGTCCTTAGTGTACGTTTGGATTGTGTGAGTGTGTGTGCTCCTGTTCCCTGCAATGGCTTGCACCCTGCCTTGGGGGGGGGGGGGGGGGGGGGGGGGGGGGGGGGGGGGGGGGGGGGGGGGGGGGGGGGGGGGGGGGGGGGG
>JAQMYG010000003.1:12459754-12470532 GCA_030014215.1 Clariallabes teugelsi
ATATATGTGATATAAATGTTAAGGCTGGGCAATTAATTCAGAATTATTTGAAACCAACATTTTGAGCCAATGTAATCTCAACGTAAATTCTGTTAATACATTCCTCAGTGTGGGTTCATGTACTGTACTACCCTGTGTGACTAGGAGAACTCTTTCTTTGGAAAAAAATCCCAGCTTCCCAGCTTCAAACCTTGTGAGGGAACTATGCGGGCAATAAACAAAAAAAGAAACAAACAAATGAATAAATAAATAAATAAATAATAATTTCTTAATCATTATCAAGGTAAAATATTTAGTTACTTGGTTAATATTATATTGATATTAGATCATATCGCACAGTACCAGATAATGCAGTAATTATTATGGTTCAGCTGGTAACACGTTATTTAATCCTAACTGGTACAATGAGTTGCTCCCTATTTCTTATACAAAAATATCAGAAGGGTCAAATTATTGGCCTGCATCAAGAAAAGCAAACAACTAAGGAGATTGCTGAAACTACTAAAATTGAATAAAGAACTGTCTAACACATTATTAAAACCTGGAGGGTTAGTGGTAAAGCATCATCTTCAAGGAAGAAAACACCCTCAGCGAGCATGATGGGACATCACTTAAAGGATTAGTGAAATCAAATCATTAAAAAAACCACAGTAGATCTAACAGCCATGTTTACTATTGCAAGTAAGAGCATTTCTACACGCACAATGCAAAGAGAGCTCTAGGGTCTGGGACTAAACAGCTGTGTAGCCTTAAGCAAACTGTGGCTGATTCAGTTGGTCTAGGCATAGCAACGATATACTGTGTCCAAAAATGAGGTCAGCTGACAACCTGAATATACTGAATGACCAGGTTTTCCCATGAGTGGATTTTTTTCTTCGCTGATGGCATAGGCATATTAAAAGATGACAATACCAGAAATCATTTGGCTCAAGTTGTGAAAGAGTGGTTCAAGGAGAATGATACCTCATTTTCACACATGGATGACCACCACAGAGTCCAGACCTTAACCCCATTGAGAATCTTTGAATGTGCTGAAGAAGACTTTACGCTGCAGTCTGACTCTCCCATTATCAGTACAAGATCGTGGAGGGAAATTAACGCAACTCTGGATTGAAATAAATGTTGTAAGCTTATGTAAACGTATTCAAAACAAAAGGTGGTCCAATTTAACCCAAATATATCTAAGAAACAGACAGGTCTTTAATCATCGCTTAAAGATTGCCAGTGACTCGGTGTACGGACATCTAGATGTACAGTTAGTGTGTCTATGCACTTTTAAACTAGGATTTTAAACGACAACATGTAACATTACAATTGGGTTTATTTTTGGTAATAAAAAAATCTCTAGCAATATGGGCTACTTCTTAGCTGTGTGTTTGAACACAAACAGTGGAGGCTTGTAGCTTGTGTGTGGGGGTGTTTGTGAACATGGCAGGTCTAATGAGTTTTAATAACCTTCTAAATATATTGTATTTTAGGATGTACAGTAAAATGCACAGCATTGGTCATTTTGTTACTCAGACAAAAGCTATTATATATAATCATATTGTCTCTCTCAAAATATGAAATTGCTGTGGCATAATTGTCATTGCCCCCGGGACATTCAGGAGCAGACAGTTGCTGATAACGCTTTCACACCTGATGTTTGTGTGAGAAAAGCAAAAGTGTAGGTTAACGTTTCACTGTTGAGTAAGGCTCAGAATATTTGCAAGCTGTCTAAGCTGGCCCATGCAATGTTGGTAACTAGCGATAAAAAAAAAACATGTTCAATTTTATAGATCTCATCCCAGCCTGCATATTTTCAAATGTGGCAAGTTTTCACCGTGAGTCAGTCAACTAAGTGGAAAGTAAGAAAGAAATAAAGGAAAATAATGCAAGAAGAGAGTTGCTGATTTATTGCACGTGATAAAGTTGATAAACTGGTGTAGGAGAGGTGGAGAAATGTTTTATAAAATAATACAGTATAATAGAGCTGTGCTATAATGAAGTTTTTGGGATCATAGCTGACTCTGCTCAGACTTTGCAATCAGTTATAAGGTGGTTAAAGTTTAAAACGCCGCTGAAGGTTGAAAGCTGCTGAATTAGCAGCTGAACATTGCCACCTTTGTCTCAGGTCTGAGTCATACTATATACATGTGAGTCAAATCTTCCTCAGAGCTATCCTTTTCATGCTTGATGTCATTTCTTTAACACAGAAAGTACTTTGAGTCTGTCAGGTTTTTTTTTTTTTTTTTTTTTTTTTTTTGCTGAGGAGGGAAAAGAGGGACTGGCTCACCGTGTCCTTCCACAAGCAGTGCGCTTTGTTGGACTTACCGGTAATCTGACTCCTGTGGGAACATGCGTGTTCAGGTGTGTATGCATGGATCTTCAGGGGGAAACAATGTTTCTTACGTATTAGTGTTTCGTACTCGTATAAACAAAAAAGGTGACCTGTAGTACCTTCTATATTCACTTCTGTAGCTAGCAAAAAAAAGAGACTGAAAATGCTTAGTGAAAAGGCTGTTAAAATGACAAATTACACCAGATTAGACTTACATTTCAGAAAAAGCAGGGTTGTGACAGTGACGCAGTGGTTAGCACTGTTGCCTTGCACTTCCAAGGGCTTAATTCCCACTTTCAGGCTTTTTGAGGAGTTCAAAACTAGCCCCACCACCCCCCATCCCGCATGCATTGTAGGTTCATTCATGTTTCCAAATTGCCCGTGGAGTGTACGCCTGTGCTCTGCAATGGGTTGGCACCGCATCCAGGGAGTCACCCATCTTGTGCCCCAAGATCCCTGGGAAATACTTCATGCCCCATGAGACAACATTAACAAATAAGAATGAAGAAGCACTGGTGACTTTTCTTTTTACATTTACATTCAACAGAAGCAATGGAGACATGTTGACTATGCTAATGTTAGCACTAGGACTGCACGATGCTTGGCCAAATACGAATTTAAATTTTTCTCCATAGGAATATACAATCACGATTCTCTCACATGATTCTCTTTTCCAACCAAAATCATTTATTGGAAAAAAAAAGTTAAAAGACCTTCAACTCTCTTGTATATAAATGTCACCGATTTTAGATCCCTTAACATGAATAAGCTGTTGAACATAAATAGAATGTCAACAGTAATAAATAAATAATAAATAATAACAACCCCTGAACTTGTATTTAAAAAGCCCCAGGTCATATCTCCGACGTTTGCACGTTTCTGATAGTAAAAGGTTTTTGGCACAGAGGCCATATTGGGTAAGGAGATAATTTCAGGGATTCACACACACACACACACACACACACACACACACACACACACACACACACACACACACACACACCCCACCTTCTAGAAAGGTCACGATCCTTTCCAAGGAAATGAGAAAATGAGCTCCTAATGTCAGTAGCGGACTCCTGGGCGGGAATGCCGGGTCAGATCGGGGGCTTTCTGGCTAGATCAGAGTTCAGCACTGTTTACATTACAACACAGGATATTTCTCGCAGGGCGGCCAAACTAGCTTGCCGTTCCCAGGCTCCCCACTCTCAGCCTCTCAGAGCCTTGAAAAGGAGCACAAGCACTCTCTTTTTCTTCATTCCCTCTCCTCTGTTTGCTCCCTCTCTCACTCCTTTACACTATCCCTTGCCTAGTCCTCTGGGGTCAAAGCCATTTGTGTTGTGCTGATTTTCCTCTTTTTGGTACATGCAGACTCAGGAAACAGACATTATTAACTCTAAGCTCGAGCAAAGCTTTTTTTTTTTTTTTTTTTTTTTGTCCAGAGAGGCAGTAACCATCCAAGTGCAACAATTTAAGAAGAGTGTCTTGAAACTGTGGCCAACTTTATATTTCATTTGACGTTTTTAAAATGAACCAGCTGGGAGATTTCATTAAGGTTATGGGTACAGTGGTACCTTCGCATACGGATTTCCAGAGGCGAGTTCGTAAGGCGAAATAAATTATTATTGTATTTTTACATAGGAAATAATATAAATGCAGATAATCCGTTCCAGCAACCTAGTCTGCGTTTGGTTCGGTTCATTTGTTTATATGCTGTAAAAGCTTTGCATGCCAAGGGCAAATTTCTTGCAAAATTCCAGTTCTTAAGTCGAACATTTATATGCCAAGGTACCACATTATTTCAAAATGACATCACTGGCATTGTAATGAAGATTGTGAGTGTGACAATATTATGTCATAGTGTGATTAAAAAAAAAAGGTAAATGTAAATGTTGTGCTGATAATGGTGTCACGTACTCCATCCAAGTGAGAAAACCACATTTCTACACTGACTGGATCAACTGCTAGAGCTTAATGTTTGAGATTAATTAATTACATTTCTATTAAACTCAGTATTTTGTATTGTTTCAAGTCAGTTCAGTAGCTCAGTGGTAAAGGCAGTGGTGTACTGCTTGGAAGATTGCAGGTTCAAATCCCACCACCTCCAAGTTACCCTTGAACATGCCACATTGCTCTTAATTACGAAAATATACAGTAAGTCACTCTAGATAAGGGTGTCTGCCTAATGTCCAGCAGCTGATCCATTAAACCTGTATTTCAGACTAATGTTATGCAACTTTATTGCTAATAATTTAAGCCTGTGGATGTCTGATTATAAAGGAAAAACATTCTTAACCCTGTTTATTAATTATATTCCTTTTTACCTCCACTGTTATGCCAAACTGTTATGGTAAAACCAGTCCAGTTCTAGCACATTTAATGAGGCTGCCTTCCTCTTTACAATGGTAAAGATATCTGTCTGACAGCAACATGCTGCCAATTAATGGTGATTTCTACTGTGTGCAGTATTTAATCATTTCCCTAACAGAAATATAAATGTGACTCCTGTATTCAGGATCGCCGGGGGCCTGGAACCTATCACTTAGATAGGTGACTTAGGGCACAAGGTGGGTACACCCTGGACAGGGTGCCAGTTCATCCCAGGGCACACACACACACTATGGGCAATTTGGGAACAGCAATTAGCCTAATCTGCAGGTCTTTAGGAGGAAACCGGAGTACCCAGAGGAAACCCAACAAGCATGGGGAGAACATACAAACTCCATGCACACAAAGACAGGAATCGAAGCTGGCCGGGAATTGAACCCAGACCCTGAAGGTGCAAGGCAACAGTGCTAACCACTACACCATCATGCATTGGTTAGACGCTGTAGGAGTTAGACAGAAAGGACTCATGCTTTCATACTGGCAGCGTTCCAGTGATAGGGAGAACCAGTTACATTGCCTGGCCCAAAAAAAAGTCGCACATGCTAATATTTCATTCGGCTTCGTTTAACTTTGATTACACAACGCAAAGTCAGCATTTTATTGCATAACATTGCTGAGTCTAGGCCTGACTAACTGAAGCAACCCCAGATCATACTGTAACACTGCTTTTAGAGGCTTGTAGAGTGGGCACTAGGGCACTATGCATGATCGGTGCATCACTTCCCTTCTTACCATGACGTGACCATCACACTGGGAAAGGGTAAATGTAGACTCATTAGACCACATGGCCTTTTTCTGTTACTTAAACAGCCCTATCTTTATTCTCCCTAGAACTTAAAGGATTTTCCCTGATTAACCTTCCTAACAAGTGCTTTTCTTAAGGCTACATAGCGGTTTTATTGACAGTTCAGCACAATCCTTTTGTTAAGTATAACAAAGGTGGTGTGACGCAGCCCAGTGCTAAGCAGATTTGCAAATGTTTTTTACATAATATGTACTGAAATGTTTTATTCTCCTTCTGCCCCAGCAACTGAACAATGATTGCAATTCTGGTTATTAAAGAACAGTGTTTTTTATGTTTATAGTTTAATTCAAATCACTTTAAATCCTGTTATACCTGTTATTATAAACAGTAACTGTCAACATCATAAGATTAAAAAATCCAGATCGTTACAAAGAAATTACAAAACGCAATGTCTTGTGTTTTACAGATCTGATAATAGTGTAAACTTTATTTCTGACTTTTAAAAAAGGAACTGACACCGGACACTCCCTACATTAAGGTGAAATAAACAACTCACAGAAAACCTTTTTATCCATTAAATCTTTTTGTTTTTAGTCTTAGGTCCATCATACAAGTCCTTGTAAATTATTGATTATTATAGAAACAGAAAATTCTTAGACTTTTTGTACAGTCGTGAAACAAATGTGAAAATAAAAAGTGGGCAGTAAATAATTGTAGATACACACATCTGTTGCTTGTTGGACATTTTTTTGTCTTAGTAAATCTGAACCATTTGACCCCAGCTTGCAGTTCTACTTATTTCTTACCTGTCTTTGTTTGGTTTTCTATTACTCTTGCAGTAGAATGTTGCCTGGAGGCGGGTATGTGCACCAGACTGGTGTCATCTGTAATGATCAGTTCAGCTAGTTTCTGATCCAAGAAGTTGCAGTTTCCCATGACACCATAAATATAAAAGGCAAACAGCAGATCTAAAAATGTATCCAACCTGATTGCGAATATTCTAACCTAGTTACTTAGTATTGTTTCTTGGGAAAACATTTGATCATCTGTTAGTTTCATGTTCCTACATGTTTTCGGTTTTTGTTCCCTCCACGTATATTAAAAGTCCTGTACTGAGAAAAAGAACTGAAAACCAATTAACTCAAAACTAATCCATAATTGAGATGATATGCATATCGCTGTATAATGTTTTCCAAGAATTATGTTCCTTGAATCATGTGCATTTTCCTCATAAACCTATGTAGTGTGAAATTATTCTATGTAGTCATGTATTAATTCTACTGACAGCCCAACTCGAATTAGGAGTGAGATTTGAATAAACGATCTCTCTGTTTCTTTCTTAGTAAGGAGAAATTCTATTCTTTTCTGTGGTAGTTGCACACAGACTACAGAATCTGTAGACAGAGATCTGATAGAAAAATGCTGTATTATTTTAAATAAATAATGTCGCAAAATAGTATTACCCTATCACCAAAGGAAATTAAAAATTCCTAATTAGTCAAGGAAATGTACTTTTTATATTAAACATATTCCGTTAGTCTTTTATATGCACATATTGTATTGAGTTTAGAGTAGTGGTTAAGGTTGTTTTGATGGAAATGGTTTCTAAGAATATTCTTGCATTTTTAGCAGATTTCATGCCTCTCGGAGTGCAGGGGTTAAGCTTGCTGAGATGCACACAAGTCTACTTTGTTTACCAAATCAATTTCAAAATTAGGCCAAGTGTGGTGAAAGGATTGTGGCTCCTGCACGTTTGAACAGAGAGCATGTTTTTGCATATTGTATTATTTATTTGTTTCTTGGCAAAAAGACGCTGAATCTCGGTTAGAGAGAAAAGGGCTACATCAAGGTCATCTCTGTCATGACAGACATGGCCGTCTACCCGAATATTCCGTCAAAACTGTCAGGTCTGTGTGCTTCAATGTGCTATGAAATTGTAGGAAATAAAATGAAGGCAATTGTTTATTTTTTACACTTTATGGCTTCTTTGGAAGTCTTATTTTAACCTTAACACCATCATGTTCTTGAATGTAGTCTCATATGTCTCTTTCTCGAATATGATTAAATAACCCTTCAGACCAGGCAATTCAGTGTTTGTTGACTTTACATAGGGAATCGCCACAATCTTACTTGTGTATCGATTTCAGAATGTAATAAAAGTGCACTGATGTCGAGTAACCTCTTAATCCTGGTCAGGGTCGCAGTATATTCAGAGGCAGTCCGAGGAACATGGCAGGAGAATTGACCCTAGTGCATTGTAGGGCACCATGCACAAACACATTCACACACTCACATAAAATAAATGTTTAATGTTACCAATCCACCTACCTGTACGTTTTTCGACAACGGGAGGAAACCAGAGAACCCAGAAGATTCCCACGTGAACACTGAGACAAACTTGAGCAGACCGTAACCGAAGCTCAGTATGTTAGGAACACTGCAGCTGTAAGGCAGCAAACCCTATCCACTGCACTACTGTGTCCAAATATTCTCCTAAATGTTTTAATATACAATAAAACTATCTAAATAATGTGCTTTAGGATGGCTGAATAAAATAAATGATATGCTTTAGTGGGGTGGAATGGTGGCTCAGTGTTTAGCACTTGCATCTCCAGGGTCTGGGTATGATTCCAGTGCTTGGTGGGTTTCCTCCAGGTACTCCGGTTTCCTCCCACAGTCCAAAGACATGCAGATTAGACTAACTGGCTTTCCCCAAAATTGCCCTTTAGTATGTACGTGTGTGCGCCCTGTGATGGATTGGCAGCCTGTCCAGGGTGTACCGCGCCTCGTGCACTAAGTCTCCTGGGATAGGCTCCAGGCCCCCAGCGACCCCGTATACAGGATAAAGTGGTATAGACGACGATGATGCCTTAGTGGAGGAAAAATGATAAATTAATTACCTAACCTGCTTGGCAAGTACAAGCTGCTCTGCACTGCCAAATCCCATCTTTTGGTCTCCAGGAACACTAAGTGACAAGGCTAAGAAATAGTACCTAATGTATTGTAATAATATACTGAATATGGCAAGTCAGCTAGGTAATTATGTGCATTAATACAGAATAAGAAATATGGCTGCACAATTCGGTTAAAAAAATCACATTGCGATGTAAAATATGATATTTAAGACATAAATGTATTATTTTTGGGTTGTCAGTATTAACACCTTAACACATGTGATTAAGCTAGAATAATAAAAGCAAATTTATCATATGACCAAGATTGTCCCTAATGGCCTCCTATACTGTAATCGCAGCGCGGTTCCCCTGCTGTGTGTGATAATGCACTGTTAACTGAATAACCAGGACATGAAGTCTGCTTGTATTGAGCTAGTCATTTGTCCATGCCCAAACTGTTTAATCACTTCAAAATGTTAACAGTTTCATGTAATTTTCCATTGCTTTAGTGAAAGTTATTTAATAATACAAATTGCATAATTTGTACATAAGTTCGCACCCAATTCTGGGTTCTGTAAACTATATAGTCATAAAACAAGAAACAATGGAAATAAGCAGGAGGAAAGAAAATTATAGATTGGCTGAAAAAGGACCACCTTGGAAGTAAACCATTAAATCCATCACATTCATACCATTTCTTTCTAAATCAGTTGACAACTTGGTATTAAGTACCAAAATGGAGACTCAAACCGTTGTTTAGCTCAAGTGTGAACATTTTCGTTTTGTTGCCAGTGAACTATTTCCGAGATCTAACAGTCAGCAATAATGTAGACTATAGCCTAGTTCTAGTCTATACCGCTTAATCCTGTGTACAGGGGTGCAGGGGGCCCAGGGTGGGGTACAGCTCAGACTGGGTGCCAATGCATCGCAGGGCACATGCATGTACACAAACTCACACACTAGGTGCGAGGCAACAGCACTAACCACTAAGCCACCGTGCTGCCTGCTAGCCTAGTATACAGTGGAAATTAGAAGAAGAAACTTTTATATGATAGGGATTCATTATATTTAATGGTAGTAACACAGTGCACTGTGGAATCCGCAAATGTTTAATATTTGATCATTCAGTATTAATAGATTATTAATCTTAGCTCTAAATTTGCAAGCATTTTAATAAAGAATTGAATGAAATGTCACAGCTTGGATCACAGTGCCAAAACACATGGTTTTGAGTGATTGTGTAATCAGTATATTGCATTTCTTCAGGCTTAAAAGATCTCATTAAATCTACATGAAGGAGCACTTTAAAAAATTATAAGGCAAATGCATTTGCAGACAAATTTAAATACAGCCTGTATGTACAGAGTGGATATACCTGCTATGTTTGAAGCTGTAAGTCTGCATATGAAATTTCTCCTTAGCGTCTGTCGTAACTCTGCTACATCTCTTTCGCACTGACCTGATTAAACAAGACCATGTAGAGAGTCATTCATATTGCACAACCTATTTCCTGGCTTTGAAATTCTATTAATCAGCATTAATCATCTGACCACTGCTGTCACTGAGCCAGCGTGAATGTCTTACTATTTCAAGTGAGGGATACACTCCCCCCCCCCCCCTTTTTTTTTTTTTTTTTTTTTTTACAAGCGTGTGAACACAAGTGGTCTTGTTCAGGGGGCTGAGCAAGTCAGGAGGTGCTGGGAAAAAAAAGGACAAGCAAAAAGCAAGTAAAAGAAAGACACGAGTAAGAGAGGAATTTGAATCAATCCTTTACTCGAAGGAAAAATGCAAATGTTTCCAGAGGCATTTTGCAGTATTCAAATGTGACTAACTGTCTTACGAGATCTTATCTTATCATGACGGGTCACATGAGAATTTTTGGAGAATTTAAGATAAAGCAGGGGGCGGATGGTGAAGGCAGAGGAAGGATAGGCAGAGGGAGATGGGTGAGGACTCACAGCTGGAATGCTGCATGTTTGTGTTGTGAGGTGACAGTGTCGGCTCCTGGCAAGCCCGAGCTCTGGCGCCTGCTGCCCTCAGCCTCCCTTTCAAAGACACAGTGCCTCTGCTGTTCTACCCTCTCTCTCTCTCTCTCTCTCTCTCTCTCCTTCTCCCATCCTGTGTCCACACCAGAGATCAGCTGAGGACCCAATCACTTAGAGTTCAATGATTCTGTATTCTTCATTATCACAGCTTATCAGCTTCATTTTAATTTTAGCTACATATTTGCTCAAAATATTAAGGAATAATCAGACATTTTGCAAAAAATACACTTTTTCTTCTATTTCATCTGTTGTACATGTACAGTTGTCATGGACAAGATGTTCAGTGTTTCTGTGTTTCTTTGTACTAAGAACCAGAGGTGTCAAGTAACGAAGTACAAATACTTCGTTACCTTACTTAAGTAGAAATTTTTGGTATCTATACTTTACTG
>JAQMYG010000003.1:12485478-12509311 GCA_030014215.1 Clariallabes teugelsi
TTAACACAAGTAATTTAATCAAGCACGAGAGTTTCACGCCGCAACGAGCCATATTACATGCGGAACAATTCCGCGTCGGTTTCTGTAAATTTAAATCATGTTTTTAATAAGTACTCGGTATCGGTATCGGCGAGTACTGAAATGCAAGTACTCGTACTCGTACTCGTTTTCCAAAAAAGTGGCCCTAATTATCATGATACTTATTGTGATACTGTTAGAACATCCCAATTTAAAATTATTTACATTTTTTCTCTCCCAAATTTTGTTACAATTTTCAGTAACAGGATACTGTGCTGTGTGAATAATTTAGAGTGCACCATCTGCAGGATTATATGTTAGGAATGCTAACATTTTATCACCTCAAATGCAAACATCCAAGTTGGAGTCAATGTGCCAATACTGTACTATACATGAATGCAATGCAATAAAAGTGCAATTTCAGTATCAAATCCTGATTTGCAGGAACAGAATGTCAGAACTTTTTTAAACAATAGCCAAACCTGTAAAATTCACTTTATTCTTATTAAAGTGTATTATTATTAATATTATTATTATTATTACCCGGATACCAAGATATTTTAACCAATGTTAACTGGTAATATGTCCTCATACACTCACTCACTCACCCATTGTTTAGTCCGGTTTATTCTGTATACAGGATTGTGGGTGGCCTGGAGCCCATCCCAGGAGACTAAGGGAACGAGGCGGGGTACACCCTGGATGGGGTGCCAATCCGTCGTAGAGCACAAACACATATACACACACTCACACACATATTCACACACTATTTGGAAATAATCAGTTGTTTTCTTTGTTGCATGAACTTAAGCGGCATTGAACCCGGGCGATTTGGAAATAAGCGTGATAATACCTTGATGTAAGTTTTACATGTGGTTGTGCTTTAAGTGTTAACTGGCAAAACTATTCCTTCATTTATTTATTTTAAAGCATTTTATCTGAAGATTACTATGAATTATTCATTACCAAAACTGATGTAGTTAAGAAAGTAAGGATTGTTACTCTCTGGCTAGTTTAAGGGTGTTTAACGCGGAGACAAAAGCAGGATAAAAGTGAAATGCTAAATTATCCCAGGATTGTGACTGAAACCCGACATTGTACACCATCCCCTGAAGCCATTACATTCTTTTAAAGCACACACAAACACACACACACACACACACACACACACACACTGGTCTTGTTTGCTTCCAGCTCAGTGAATAGGTTCAGCTAAGCTGTTTTTCAGACTTGGAGGCCTTAGCACACACTGTCCAGTAAGAGACAGGCTCGGTATTGTGAAGAGCAAGCGCGTCTCTCCGCTGAGAGTGAGAGCGCGGAGCAGGAAGTTACACTGTAATAACGTACATCCCACACTAAACATAATGGATGCTTGAGATCTTCAAAGAGTTGCTCAGATCCTCATGCTTTCTCTTTCTCGCTCTCGTATTCCCCTCAGGGCTCCCATGATGGAGCTGTGCGCTTCCTCGCTTCCCTTCTTCCCTCTCCTCCGGTTGTTACACGTTGCCGATCTTTTCATTCCATTCCTCCCATCATCTTGTTCTCTTTGCCCCCTGTGGAGCTGTATCTAAGAAGAAGAAAAAAACTGAGAGAAAAAGAGCTGATGAGGATCATAGTGCCTGCGCTCCTGCTTTGTGTCTCATCATTGCTTTTATTTAAAAAAATAATAAAAAATGTGGTCCACACACATGCAGGCTCAAAAGTGCATCACATAAAGGAAATTCCTGCACAATCATAGAAACAGTCACAAAGCATACTGATGTACACTTGCACTATATATTTTAGCATCCTGCTTGCAGTTCATACGTTGATAATATTTTCAATTACACCGATGCCCTAGATTCGAGTCCGTGTAGGTTGATTGTGTAGGTGCGGTAAATTAATGGAAATGCATAATCAGTTGTTTTCTTTGTTGCACGCACTTAAGCGGCATGGAAACCGGGTTATTCAAGTCTCAGAACAGAACAATATGAATAAATTTGTCTTTTTGCAGTTGGTTCCAACAGTGTACCTGGGGATATCATGTTTTTTTTTTCCTCCCTGACAGACAATCGCTAAATGAATGTTTTACATCATTGACCTGGATTGATTTTAATTTCCAGCCTCATACCCTCATACAATAATTCTGCTGGTTCTTCTGCATGAATTGCTAGGAACCTAAAGAAGGTTGATGAAAATTATTACTTTAATGACTTTTAACTGCTTAAATACTCTGACAATTGACAATTATTTAAGGCAGGGTAAATTAACCCAAGTGTAATCAGAGATACTTAACTACACCCCACATATGCATGTAGTATATACTGTAAAAGCCAGTCACGTCACAATGACATAGTTTTTTTTTATAAGCAAATCTTGCATATTTTACCATATGTGTACATGCAAATTGATAATCCAATATATATCCGACTGATGAGTCAGTTGGAAAGTAACAGCCTAAATCTGTACACTTCACAGCTAACAGCATAAATGCAATACAACACAATGATGCAGGAAAGAATATTGTGGTTATTAGTCTTTTGGCTGATATAAACCTTTAAAATCTTGCAGTTATTAATATATTTGCATGCATACATTTGCATTACAGTACACTCTGACTACCAAGGAAAGTTAAAAATATACTGTATATTTATAATATATGCGGCAAAAAACCTAGTTCATGAGACATCTGAAAGAACAAAACTTAAAACTCCAACTTGTCAGATTAAAGGCACTTAAATGCATTGAAAGCTGTTTAAAATCTTAATTAATACATTAAAAATATAATAAATAAATTTGTTATGGATGTAATATATATATATACAGTATATACAGTATAAAGAGTGCAGACAGTGTGTGTTTTCCATTTATACACATATGGAATATGAAAGTATAAAACACACTTTGTATGTAATTAAACAACACTAATACCATTAATTCATATTTTTGATGAGCTGAGGCCATCTGTCATTCCTTTTTTTAAAAAAATATTTATGGTCATTTAACACCTACTGTATGAGAAAATACGTTTTTAACCTCCGGGGAATAACTTGGACAAGCAAGCGTAAAAATGATAATTATAAAAGCAAAAAATGTCCCTCTAATTCAGTTTTATTTATATAGCGCTTTTAACAATGGTCATTGTCTCAAAGCAGCTTCACAAAAATGAAAAAAAAAATTGAAAAGAAAATTTATGGAACTGTGAATGTGTGAGAAAAATGTGTCTAGATAATAATGAGATTGTCTCTGAAATAGTTCTGGGGGTCAGATAAAGACAGGTTGTGACAGCTATAGTAAGGGAAACGGCAGTCAGACCTCCCCACTTATTCACTGTGCAGTGTTCCATCAGGGTTAGACCGATTTCCTGGTGTTTGTTTCTCTGTTACTTATCTGGAAGTCTAGGTGACAGGGCGTCCTTTTTAGTTAGAATAAACATAATGTCATTGCCATCTTAAAGTGGCTGTAGATCATGTCGTTATCTTACCAAAAGATCTCCACTTAACATCAATCTTGCATTGTGCCAAACAGATCCAGGTTCTACTCAAGCAGTTACACACATGATAGCTGGAAGGGTAAAAGAAAAATCTACACCAATGATGGTCCTTTTTCCTGTTACAGGAATAAAATGTGTGTGGGGTGTGGTGATGGTGTGATGCAGCAGAGAGTTACAGAGCAGTTCCAACCTGTACAGAAGTATTTCATTCTATTTATATCACTGCAGCTTTGACAACAGTTACAGTTTTTTATTATTTATTATGCCTCTCATTCATTTATAGTTAGATTTAATGGTGTGAACTATCCATGAAGCAAGTTAGATCCTGTTATCATGAATATTATATTATTATAAGTTGTCAGCTTCTCTTTTTCGTCTCTAGTCTATCCTTTCCAATTAATGTGACTTTTCAATAAAATTTCTTTACAAACCACTAACACTAAACAATCCTTCAAAAAATTAAAATTACAGTGACACCTCGGTTTGCGAGTGTTCAGCAAGACAAGCAAAGATTTTTAATACATTTTGACTTGGAAAACGAACCAGTCTTGGTTTACGAGTACCGAGTATCATGTATCATGCATACAAGTACGCATGAGCGTCGCGTGATCACAACTGAGCCAACGGTTTTTCTCTCTCTTGCACTGTGGAATTGTGGGTAATCATCTCCCCTGCTGGGTCTTAGTGTGCGTCTCTCACTTGTATAATCAACATCCGTGCACACGTGTACTGTTTACTATAACACCGTTACTGCTTACTTTAGCTCCACACACACACACACACAGCGCCTGCGCGCACAAACGGAAACACTTATCTGTCTGGATTTATTTTAACTTTTTCTTAAAGGTAAAGTGCAGGTTAATTTGTTTTATTTTTACTTTATATTTTGTGTTCATTATTTTTATGTATTTATTTTTCCGGAACGAATTATGCTCGGAATCCAAGGTTCCACTGTAAACATTTTGTTTGTTTACAAGATGTCCCATATAATGTAAGCAGTTACATGTACATCTTGTTTAATCAGTTTGCCAGGAGTGGAAGTACACTATTCCTTTTTATTTTGTACGCAACAAAGCACTTGTTTGGCCGTGCACCTCCAGGTCCTGGGTTTGATTCCCACTTTGGGCCACTTGTGTTCAAGGACCTGTGTTCATGTTCTCCCTGTGATTGTGGGTTTCTTCCAAGTGCTCCGGTTTCCTCCCACAGTCCAAAAACATGCTATTTGGCATTTACAGATTGCTCGTAGTGTGTGAATGTGCATGTGAATGTTGACTGGAGGTCCTACCACTGTTGTACACTAGGTATAAATACAATGGTCGCCACTGGCATTTCCTAGTTGGACTACAGAGGTTTCTAGATTGATGGAAAGCACGTGTGATGTGGACAGTTGACCAGCCTATTTTAGTGACCAATATCATGATTTGAGGCATTAAAAGAAGTTGTAAAAAATTGCTTTTACCAGCTTTAATATATTTTGTACAGTCATGTTATTTTCAGACATTTAAACCTTGGAATATTTAATGCAATTTTCTTAAGTTATTCTGGGCACAGTAATCTTTTTTTTGTATTTTATGCTGATAAATTTGGACCCATGTGGCTCTGTATTTCAGCAAAAGGAAGTGAGCATAGAAAAAAATAAAACATGTTTACTGTATCAGCATGTGTGGGGACAAAAGCCATCAGCATAATGTGTTTTATCCTGTTTATATGGGTATGATAAGTGCTCTCGCTCTCGCTCTCTCTCTCTCTCTCTCTCTCTCTCTCCATTCAGACACTGAATGTAATTAGTTCTCATGGAGAAAGCGCAGAGTGGATGTGAGGTCTATGAGTCTAGAGACTGAAAGCTTTAGGTTTTCACTCCTATCCGATTGAAATTCCACCTCACGGCACTCAGCAACCCCTGCAACCATGCAAATATTATGTCTCCTTAGGAACACAATAGTGGTATTTATTTCTTTATTTTGGACATGGTTTTCTCTTTGAGGTTGGATTTGCAGAGGAAATCTTCGGATTCTCTCAGGAGCGGATTACAACATTTCTGAATGGAGTCTATGGAGAAGGAATTCTTTACACACGTATACCTGCACATAGAGTATGTACGCACATGCACAATCAAAGGCAAACAAAGACATTCACACCATTTCAGTGTTTAACCCAGAGATCCATGGGCTAAGCTGAATATAATGCAGTCACAGGAATGTACACATGTGCACACACTCATTGCATATCCTTTCGCTTAGAAATATTATGATGGATAATGACATGTTCTTCTCGCCAGTGTTGTTGGGAATAGCGGACGGGCCTCGAGCACGAACATCTTGGGAAAGAATACTGACTAGTATGTCCAAGTTGAGGCCCAGATCCAAGTTGTGCCAAATCTCTACAGTACGCTAGGAGAAATTCCATGATTCAATGTTTTGTAGATAATAGCAGAAGGATTTCAGTGGCTTTAGAGATTTAGGGTTCTTTCTCATAACAAGCGAAAACTGTGGCGTGAGACGTGTTCGAACTTATGGTAATGTTGTAGTCAGACTGTGAACATTAGAGTGCAAGGTTTGAGTGGGGTGAAACCCCTAACGGGAGGTGTGTGACCCGAGGGGGAAAAACATTTGTCATTTTTTCTGGAAAATAAGTCAAATTCTTTGAAACTTATTGTAGTGTGATTTAAAACTCAATATCAATATAAATCAGTATCTTGAAAATATAATATTCAAATATTAAAAAACATGCCATAGGTTTATATTCATGTGTTTTTTCAGTTAAGGGCCATTTCATTTTATTTAAACACACCCTTTATAAATAAATTGAGTTACAATTATTGGCAAATTTCTGTATTCTAAGTAATAATAAAGTATTTCAGTTTGTGCTATTATTAGAAAATAATGAACTTCAGGGTGGTACAGTATTTTCATAAAACAAAACACCCTGTAATGTTTTATTCTTTATTCCTTACGTAGTGTTTCAGAACTGCATAACATGCTGTTAAGACAGATGGACTATTCCTGTTGTCTTTTACTGCACTGCAAACACTTGATTAAACTGCTAATTTCTGGTGAATAGTCTGTCTTCCCCAATTTGCTGCGCTTTCACAGAGTAAAGCATTATTTCAAGGAGGGATCCTGGCACCTCCGTCTACTTGGCAGTTCCTCAAGCTTAGTTATTGTGCTTAGGGAAGCTTTTTCAATCTATGAGACGAGCAATAGAACCGGCTGGGGGGAAAAAAAACGACCATAATAAATTACCACACCCTTCTTTTCCAATTCTGTTTCGCCAACACTTTTGCACACGCATGTTGCCTGTACTTACAGGCAATATTGTGCAAGTTCACACTTCACAAGAGCTAGCTTGAAGCTCGGGTCACACACATTAAATGTATATTCATAGTGCACAATTTTGAATATTGTTTTGAAAAATAATTTTCTATATGTAAAGATTTTTTAATAAATGAACTGCTTCGAGCATTAGGCAGTAGAAAGCACTTTTCTTTATGCATACATCCCCAGCCCTCGTGTGAGTTTGACTGAAGAGATTGGATAACTTCTTCCTTTTGCCTCACAGAATATTGGCAATATTAGAAATCAAACCAATGCACCCACACATGTTCACTCTCCTGCATGTTGGCGATACTGATGCTCACATTCTTTAGTTCTAGTATTTCCCTGTTTATTGAAGATTAATGTGTTCAGTGAACAGCACCCTGCTGTTAGTGCTCTCATGCACAGCACTTCTTACAGGAAAGACCTTTGCACATGTATTTTGGCTTCTAATGATTTGAAGGAGAGCAGCATACTGTAGGTCATTACATACTGCCTGATCAAGACAAGACCTTTGCTGTATAATAGGGCAAAGGGAAGAGCTTTACATCGCCCATGTTCAACAAATCATTAATTATTCATGTCCTGTAACTAGGAAGGCTCTATTTTTGTTAACTCTTAATGCTGCACCTCTTCCAAAAATAAACCTTTTCACCTAAATGTTACAGTAATTTAAGAGATACAGTTCAATTAAGCATTATCACATGAGTGGGAGTATTGTTGTGCTGAATATCAGCTTGCTTTGGGGTTGTGTCCAATAGAATAGCATTGTTACCTTGTTCCACACACCAAGTAGTTCCCTTGATTGGAGAGTGATTTGGGATTGAGCCCTGTTTTAGAAGCTACTTAGCTTTGTAGCTTGTGTTACCCATAAGCAAAAGTAACGCGGACGGTTCAGAGGCAGTTGGGGACGATTTAGAACCAAATACTGAGGAGACGAAGACATCAAGTATTTATGATGACATAAAGCTATCGAGTGCTTCCGTAACTGGTTTTGATTGTGGGTTTTGCCAGACAGCTGATCTTCCCTCTTTCCAGTATAGCAGACTGTACTGACCTACTTTCACCCATGAGTTAGTGTAATTAACGATTGTCAGAACATATGTGACCTGAAGCGATACAGACTGTATAGTTAAACATCCCAGTGCTGTTGTGCTCTATTATACAACCGGTTGTTGGTACAGTGTTTATGAGTACAGTTCCAAAGCCTCGCTGAATCTACTACATAGACGTGTATTGCGTCGAAACCATTGTTGTGCCCCAAAAGCTTCAGACACAATGTACTTGGGTTTGCGTCTATTTGTCACAAGTCTATAGGCATTTACATTTTAAAGCAGTTATCTTCAGGCTATTTATTTAAAATCATACATCTGTGATTTATTCATCTTCAGTGACCACTTTCTCCTTCTCGGAGTTGTGGTGGATTTGGATCCTGTCCCTTTACCACGTGGCATGTGGTGGAAATACACCCTGGATGGCATGCAGGTCTGACAGAGGGCATCACACACACATTAAGTCCTAGAAGCAATTTAGGGTAGGGTAGAGAACCACCTCAAATTATACGTCATGTTTTGTTTAATATTGGATATACATTTATAAATAATTTCTAAATAGACGTTAGTGTTAGAGTGATGAGGGGCACATATGTACTAAGAGTCATATACTCCTCTCATCATCAGGAGACACTTTGAGGGAGATCCTGTGCTTCTGAGCTCATTAAACCTTAATCAAAAAATCTATTTTCAGATCACTTGTAGATCCGTCAAGAGGATTTCCCACGAATAGAGGCCAGTGTTTCTCCCTGACCTCTCCATTAAAATGAACCAATTTGAATTATTTTATATGTGGTTAGCACATCAGTGGAGTACGATTGGTATAGCTTCAGCTGTGTCTGTCATTTTTCTCTTTAAATATGCCACCCTGAACATTTCTGAGTTTCACTAATATGTTGAATGTATGACAAGGACAGACAGTGATAATGTGTTGTGGTGTTTAGTCCAACACTGTTTTGCCATTGAGGTGTTTCTCGTCGTGAGCCAATCACAAAATATCTTTTAAAGCGTCACTTTAGAAACTGAATACGATGTGCTCACTTTTTGTAAGTCGCTCTGGATAAGAGCGTCTGCCAAATGCCTAAATGTAAATGTAAATGTAAATGTGCAGAAGAGTATATTTGAATACACAACAGATTAAAAAATGAGGTGCATGATGTACAACAGCAAAATACCACACCGGTTTCCACTTCTATCAGCAAAGAACAAGAATCTAAGGCAATCATGAGCAGAAAAACTGTAACTAGACTAGTTGTAGCCTGATATACACTGTAAATACTGCTGTAGGTGAAGTTGCCAGGACATTAGCTGTTCCTGAAATCCTCAAACCAACCCATCTGGCCCCAACAGCGATGTCATAGTTAAAGTCACTTGGATCAGTGGTCTCTAAGCGTTTTTGCATCAAGACAGTTTTCCACAGACTGGCCATCGCCCGCTTGTAACAAAGCATAATAAAGTGCATAATAAATACAACACACCATAACGCAGAATCAGCGTAAGCCTTGAGTTTGTTTCCCTGCGACAAGACGGTCCCATCTAGGAGTGACCGGAAGCAATGATACCCGAAGTGTATTCTTCATGTCCATATCTTTGTATAACAAATGTAAATGTAAATGGAAGCCATTTTTAGTGCTTATTTGGTAATTTCAGGATATCTCACTTTGATTTCAATCCAGAACTTCGGCTTCGAGTTGAAGTCGTCTCAAAAAGAGTTTTAAGGCCACATGTGAATCGCACATGAGCATGTAAATCACATGTTGCGATAAACCTGTAATTTAGGTAGGAATCTTTTTTTTTTGGTCATTTTCTTTTAAATGCAGCTTTTTCATCTCATCAGGTATTTTCCCTTTTTTCAAAGAAGCTCTACATAGACATTTGTTCTTTACTCATTTTAGCTAGAGTTAACTTGTAACATTAGATTAATTTTATCAGCCATCAAAACCGATCCAGAGAGAAGTGTGTTAAAGAAGTACAGATAGAAGCAAAGGCGAGATGACCCTTTTTTTTTTTTTTTTTTTTTTAATGGAACACTCTACTCGGGTAGTCAATAAAATGAAAAGAAAAAGAGAAAAATATATATTTTAGCTTGTTACCAAATCATCTGCAGCCCGGTGCTTGGGGACCACTGACTTGGATTGCAGGGTTTTTTTTCCCTCCATTGTGATATTTGATGTGAATAATAACTGGAAACTTTGACCTGTATTTCCATAATTTGATGCATCGTGCAGCTGGCACGCAAAGACCTGTTTGGGATTTTTGTCATTGAAAATGGGTTCCTATTAAAGTAGATGGTGAGTGTAGATTTGTTATAGGTGTGTATTTCTTGCTGAAAATTGTAGCTGTTCAAGAAAAGTCATCAGAAACAGAGCATTAGTCATCTGTAACTCTATGAGTCAGACACTGTGATGGTGGTTAGGAACATGTCTCATTCATAGTGAAACAGCATAGGTAAGCATACATAGAGAGTGAGAGCGCAAATGCACGAGAGCAGAAGAGAAATGTGTTCCCTCCCAACCCTGGAGGCATGAATCACTTTACCACACTGACAATGTGTAATATTTCCACCACATGGAGAAGAAAAAAAACTCTCATTTGCCACTACAGTGAGAACTGCTTGACAATTCTCTGCACTAATATTAATGTTAAAGCTAACACGTTACCTCCCCCAGACTCATAATGCCAGTCTGTATTTGTGTGATTTTGCATTTTCATATCACTGATCGTTTCGGTTTTTATTCCTAGAGCAATGATTGCACCAGAAGCGGCTGTGCTTATATACTCAAGTACAATTGCAAATGCTTCCTTACAGTGACTTAAATGGGACTTATGAGTCATTGTTCTGGTCTCATTTACATAAATAAAGACATGCAAGACAAAGAGAACAGTCTCACACACAATGGAGAATGCTGCTATCTTTACAGTGAGCCAACAGCAGGAAATATAATTCATGCAAATGAGCCAAACAGATAAAGGCTTTCTTTGTCTAGCTGCTCTGTATATCTGATGGCTAAATTTAACTGCTCGGTTAATGCATGGCTTTCAGATCAGATTTTTTGTTGTTGTTAAACCTTATTTGTTGCAGCATATTTTTTGCCAGTAAATTATACCTATGAGCACAGGCTTCTTGTAAAAATGACAGGTAGATTAACACTTGCTTCATCTTGCACCTAATGTACCAGTGTACTGTTCCCCCCCCCTTTTTTTTTTTATCTAACTTTGTAGCAGCTATCCATTTTCCCGGGCTCGAAGGGAAATTTTCAATGTAATCATAAGGGTGCAAATGAACAATTCTCTGCTTTTGCTTTTATCCAGAATGGCCAAGCGAACGAGGCAGAAAGCCTCACAGTAGATTACAAAATTGGGTCAATTTACATAAAGATAACTTGTTCCTGAGACACCTTTTTCATTTTAATATTTAGAAATTTCATCAACATTTTAATTGGTTTTCAACATTAAAGCAGTCCTTGATAAGAGTGCAATAATTAGAATAAACCATCTTGTTACATTATGTGCAGTACAGCAGCAGAGAATGTGCTCATTTTGACCTCAGTGTAGAGAAAAAGACCACAGGCTTCTGAGGAATTCTTATGTGCTGCACTGTTTCATTTTAATTGCTAATCATTTGTTTAATCTAAATGTTTTTTTAAAAAAATGCTTTACTTTAAAGATCAGTTCATTAGAATTCCCAATTAACAATCAATTCTTTGCCTTTACAGCTCCAGGGGTCTCTTAGACGAAAGATTGAGGGGCAACCTTCTGGATACACAGCTAAGCAGAATGGCCACTTCTGTGTGGGCCCAGTCCCAGACTTCAAGCGTCTTCGTATGGAGACAGGCTCTCTTCATGCTGGTGCTTGCTCTGTGGATGCGGGGCAAACTCAAAATTTAGCTGGGTCTATAGCTCTGGGCCACATTCCCCGGCGGAAAGATCCCTTCATGATGGGCCAAGGTGTAGGCAGTGATATTTTCAACATGACTCTTAGAGATATGAAGAAAGAACCGACTGATGTTCACACCTGCAGTCATTCATCAGCAGACCCTGCGATGATTGTGTTTGATTTTAAAGAAGAGGGTGGAGGACAAATTGACCCTGAACTCCAGGATCTGTTTGATGAGCTCACTAAGTCAGTGCCACCTCTGAATGAC
Organism: Clariallabes teugelsi; assembly: GCA_030014215.1. Lineage (NCBI taxonomy): Eukaryota > Metazoa > Chordata > Actinopteri > Siluriformes > Clariidae > Clariallabes > Clariallabes teugelsi. The sequence continues at coordinate 12,497,480 of JAQMYG010000003.1, forward strand.
CTGGAGCTAGAGAAAATGCTGAAACAAGATGATGACTTTGGTTTGGATCTCGGGCGACCCAGCTCAGCTGGTGCAGCCAATCCCTGCCCTCTTTTAGATAAACCAATCAAGACAGAGTACTCACCTGATTATGGCCAAGCACCAGGAAGCTCTCCACAGCTCAGGCCAGCATCTGCTGGACCTTCCTTTTCAATGGCCAACACTAATATGTCAACTTCCCCCATTGGGCCAGGGCAAATGACCCATAATCATGTACCACAGACTACAGGAACTTCTTCAAGAGGTCTGCCTGCCTGGCCCGAGATGTCACATGCTGAGCAGCTAAAGCAAATGGCTGCAAACCAGCAGCCTAAACCACAGCCCAACTCCATTCTCCACCACCAACAGCAAAGCCAACAAGGTGGAGTGAGGAACTGGTCCTCCACCATGAGTGGTCACCCGAGTTCCTTTTGCCAGGAAACCATTTCCAGCACAGGTTTGCTAAGCCAACCACGAATTAGCTCTCAGGGCACTGGTCAGGGCAAAGGCATGCCCAACTTCCTCTTTAAGCCCAGTAGTTACAACCCATCAAATCCCACCGACATAAAACCTCTCAGCAATAAGCCAATGCTGCATTTTACCCCTAAAGCGTCAACTTCAACCACAGGCCAACAAATCCCCCATATGGTCGGGTCACAGAGCAAACAGGCTACACAGCAGCAGTCTACAGGAGGTCAAAACACACAGTTCCAGTTGTCTATGCAATCATCGTGTCTACAACCGAAGTCCCTGAGGCCTCCTGTTAACCAGCCTGGTCCTGGAATCAATTATAAAATAAACCAACAAAGACAGGTAGGGCGCAAACTTCAAGCATGAATGTCAGACTTTTTTAGAAATTCTATGATGTTCGACTCAAAATATAAATTTTGCTAATGGTTCAACAGAAAATCTAAATTTTTTTGATTTGTGTCATGATTGTTACACTAAACTAGGAACTGTCAAGCATACTATTTTAATGCAGCATCAGGGGAATCAACCTGTTTAGAGTCTTGTACTGTATGTAAGCTGGCTCAGGCTGGAATGATGAGTTTTGTATTGGCTCATGGAAGGGACATGAGTGAACAGGATAAAATGCTAATATTAACTGTGGATTGTATAAGAGTATTCCTTTTATTTGAATTAATGCTAGCATATTGTCATGGGAATAGTTTATTAATCCCAAAATCCATATTAGTTTTTCTCATGATTCTAGGCACTGCTGGTCCATCTGCTCTAGCCAGTTAATGCGTTGCATTTTATGAAAAGCAGTGGAATTTTTGTCTCTGGATTTATTTTCTGGATTTGCATTGACCATGAAGCTCACCCTGCTGTCTGCCAGCTTTTTGACTTTACTCTCTGTGTATCTCTTGTGGCTTTGCTGTGCTGTTAGTTTGCTGCTCTTGTCGCAATAAATCGCAGTTTCTTGTGCCTGAGCAGTTGCAGGGCATCTTTGAATATGTATATCCCCTCAAAGCGATTTGACGAGGGTCCTGGCTCACTAGACTGTGATGGATTAACATGCAAGACTTCTAATTTCTCCGCCTGTCACAGTTGCTCAGCGCCAAGGCATAGATGTGCACAGCGGGATTTGCTAATTGGAGTTTGTTAGCTGTGAGGGACAAGTTGTGGAAAATGACAGTAATCTGCTTAGCCTGGTGCCCGTGGTTGAACCACTGATTTGTTATGATTGGGGAGATTTAGAACATCCCCCTTTTTCGTTTTGTACAAACAGCATCTTCCACCTCGCTCTGTGCAAAACGATAACACGAACCACACAAGACGCGTCCTGAGAACCCGATCTCCAAAACAGTTCTCATTGTAGAGGATGCTAAAAGAGCAGAGATTAAACTGGATTAAATCATAGTTTATCCTGTTTTATTTTATTCCAGTTGCAGCTAATTTTGCAACTTGTGTACAATAATCAGGAATTCATTTAAATTAAAATGTCCACAAAATCTGCATTCATTTTCTCCCATTGCTACATTACTTTATTACTCATATTTAAATGTCAAAATGAGATTTCAATCTTGTATTTAGGCTACTTTAGTCATGTGGTGGATGCATATTTATTTACTCAAAAAATAATAATGTAATGTGGATACTGAACAAATCATAATTTTTTTAATCAATATTTTTATACATTTTTATGGTCATTTTATAAATGTACCCATGCAGTTCAATTTACCTAAATAAAATTAAGTCTTAATAAAATACAAAAATCCTTTAATCATTTATATTTATTCCTTCTTATGGGAAACTGGTGGCCAGTGTTCTTCACTTGATTGCGTGGTGTTCTTCTAGCATCTTGAATAGGCCCACTTCAGCCCTGAGCAGGATACTAGACTAAATGAATAAATGATTAGTGCAATTGACCCCAGGCTTGTGCATTAAGGCACCAGTGCATTAATAAGCTATTGTCCTATCGCACCTTCTAACTATTGGCAGGTGTCAGCAGTGACGTTAGGGGGGGAGACAGGGGTACAGTATGGCCAAAGCTACATAACAAGTGCCATGCACCCATTAAAACTAGAATCTTACTACAGGGCAGCTATGATGCAGCTAGTCATTAACACCTTGTAGTCATGAGTTATTTATTAGTAACCACCCAATACAATATATCACAAAAACCAGGTACCGATTCGATTAATATTGCAATTCTGCAAGTATCACGATTGTACTGTATACATATCCCGATTCAATATCTTTTTTTTTTTTTTTACAGTTTTCTTACAATTTTAAGCCCTTAAAAAAAAGGTGTCATACAGTAACTCGTAAATTTTGTGTTAGCATTATTCAACATCCTCACAACAGAATTGAACATAAGCACCTAAATGTACAGTAGCCTGTTCTTTATACTAGTTGTCTCAGTTAAAAACCAAGCGCAGCATTTAAGCAGTACAAACTAACTTCAAATACAAGAGTTTAACATTTAACTTAAAATTAAATTAAACAAAAAGCTGAATTTCACTGAGCATCATGTCTCTCTGTCATCTCCCATAATTCTTATTTCCAAACAAACAAAAAGCAAACAATTCATTCCTACCACACAGGATTCCAGTGTGGGAATAGTGCATGTTGAATTGTTGTGAGCACGTGGGCATGTGCGGATACTAACACGCGTGTTTCGAGACTAATTGGCCCGCATGGTGTTTTGAGACTGATGTAAGAGTGTAATTAGTGGATTTCGATACTATCAATTGGAGGCTTTTTAGTGCACACAACTTTTGCTAATGTAATGCTATAAAAAAAAAAGAAAAGTTTCATTTGCATCACTCAGAAGCTTGTGCATTTGGCACAGAATTGATAATACAGAACCGTGATCATTCATGGCTGATCAAGCTGAAAAAACAGCCAATTCCGGTCACTGGCTGATTGACCAGTGCATCTTTAGTATTAATGTAGTAAATATTTTAAAAAATCTATTTTGGAGTCAAATGTGGCGATACATGAATCGGCACACAAAGAATAAGAATCTATTTTTTCCCCATCTCTATTAATTAGCAAGGTCAGGAATGTTTCCAAGCACAGACTAGTGAAGGCTAGGAGCATCAGAAACATGATTTGTTTTATAGATCAGATCCATCAGCGATATGATTGTCAGGCCTCCCAGACTCATTGCTGATTTTGACATTGAGGCACGACATCATGTTTCTGGTCCCATTCTTGTTTCTCATTATTGCTGGTACTTACTGTACTGTATGTCTTATGAATAGACTCCTATTTGCAATTGACTCTAGTTTCAGTAAAAAAAAAAATTCTAGGTGATTTTCACCGTAAATCATCCGAATATGTTAAATAATAGTACTATAAAAAATATTTGATAGAAACGACTATGGTATGTCTTTTAAGTAAAATCCCATGGAAATAAATCCATACAGGAGCCAACAAGCGTGGGTTTGGACCTCTTTCAGTGCTGCAGCTGAGGATTGAGCAACTGTATGTATGTTTGTTTTGCAATTTAAACGTCAATTCAGTGACAGGGAAATGATATTAAAATAAATACATAAAGTACAGCTACTATAAATGCACCAGTGATTTTACGACCAAGAAGTAAAACTAATGAACAAAAGAAATAGGGTTTCAAAACAAATTTTAAAGCTAAGTTCCATTACCAGATGTGGAAATTTTTCTTCATGAGAGACCGCAAAGTCGTGAGAAGTAACTCTAATAGCTCACATTTCATACCTCTAATAGTGAAGTAAAGGGAATAGGAAACACCCATTTCACTGGTGTCTACATTTATTTATTTTAAATAAGATAAATAAGATTTTAAGATCTACATCTGTATAACATGATGATGAGTTATTTATAGAATGTACAGTATATACCAGATAAACTTAAATATTTATTCAAACTTGATATATTAATCGTTTTATCCTGCAAGTTAAGAAAACTTGTCATTCCATTCATTGAGAGGAAACGCTGCTGATGGCAGCACCGATGGGGTTAAACACACTGCTGAACTGGAAACAAAGGCACAGCTTCTGCTACAACAGGAGAGAAAAATGGGAGTGCTCAGAGTCTTCCCACAGTCAACTGAATTAGTAATGCCATGAAAATAAAGGTCCCGAAATGGTGCCACAGTCCCTGTGGAACCCTCATGAGCAGAGCTCAACTTCCTCCCACCAGGACCAGCTCGCGAAATTCCTGTGAAAAGATCAAGATATGGGGCTCTGTTTTTCATTTTCTTGTTCTCACAGTCTGCTGATCAGTCGTCAGCTTGAGTGCATCAAAACTGGGATCCGCATTTCCAAGGGTGTTCAAGCTTATGATGGAAATCTAATGGAAATCTCAGTGTCCAGATGGACAGTGCAACGTGCTTCAATGTCTGCCTGTGGAAATCTTTGCTTGGATAAGGATATGTTGTGCTGTATAACACAGATAGTCCTGCTTTCATTAAATGGTCTATACCTAAATATCTCATAATTACTTATATTCTCATATTCATATACTCTCATATTCGCAATTCATGTGCTTACTAGTTTGGATGTGAGACAGTCATTCCTGCAAGAGCTTCTGATTATAGCTTGAAATTATATCATTATTTGTCATAATATACACAATATTAGCCTTTGGACAGTAGATCAGAAATGCTACTGTAGAAGTTTTTTTTTTTATTTTTTTTTTTTTTACAAAGCATGACAGTGAAACAGTGCTGATCAAGCATTCTCTCCATTTTTAATTCACTCACTAAAACAAAGCCTCCCTCAGCAATTTTGCTCTATTTTTTGCCCTGGATCTATAACATTTTTGAGGAATTTATGGGAGTTTAGTTTCCAGAATCGTAAAAAATATATATAAAATGTTAACATTTGGTTTCAATAATAAATAAGCTTTCATGAAGCAAGTTTAAATATAAGATCAGCAATTTTATATTCTTCATTCACAGCAGACTCTCCACAGTTCTCTGCTTTGTCGTGATTTATTTTTTCCCCTTCAATTTTGCTGGATTCTCATCTCAGTGAAAAAAAAAAAAAAAGAGGAGGGGGTGCCAGGTTGTTGGAGCTGTGCTGCAAGGCGAGTGCTTGTTTCCTGGGAAAGTGATCTGGGGCCAAGTCCAGATGCCGAGCTGCTCCCTGGGGACGGCGTTCCTGCCTTCAGACTGCAGGAAGTGTTGTGAGAGAGCAGCGAGGCTCGGGCCTGGAGCCGTGTCAGCTGCTTGTAATGTGGAGTAGAACGAGAGCCTAAATCACAGCCCTCCTTTATGGAGTCCGCAACCACATGTGGTATTCATTTAACGATGTACTGAAGAGTGAAGAGTGCGGCAGAGATGGAAAACAGCTTTATGACACATCAGGATGACAAAGAGCGGATTAGAGAGCCGTCCACGCTAATGAAACTCTCAGTCCCTCCCACCCGGACGGCACGGACCACTAAAAGGCAATTTGAACGTAACGTCGAGGCAGTTTGGCACGTGCTCGGATTGGTCATGATTTCTTACCATGTCTCTAATTGGAGGTTGTACGGAGTGGTCACGTCTTACTTTCTTGTAAGTGAAGAAATAACTAGTTCTGGGAAAGTGTGACTTTGAGGTTACATCGCCAATGGAAAGCAAGGAGTTTGCTTAAAATATGATGTGTATTAGATGTCAAAAACTTGATACTTCATGAAGCCCTATTAAAAACAATGACCTGCAAAATAGAATCATGTGCATATCTGAGTGATGGAAGAAAAAAGAAAAGTCCATCACGTGGGAGAAGTACATCAGAACTCACAGCAGGGAAACAGTGCTCTTCATTTGACCTCTAATTAATTAGTGGACTTCCCAGCGCTGATCCGTCTCAGCATGGGACCGTAGCATGTTCCTTCTCAGCTCCTCTGAGGCACGGCCTGTGCCGCTACAGATAGTTGCCTCTGAATAGGACCTCGTGCGAAGTGTACTTTTCTTCAAATCCCCTTTTCCATGGGTTGTTGAAGCAGGGAATTCCTCTCATGACACACGAGGTTCTTTTCAGTGCTTTTGTTCGAGGACCTCCAGTGTGGGTTTTCGGTGATGGCTTCTCATTTAAACGTCAGTTCTCAAACCAAAGGCGCTTTTGCTACGCTGCTGTTGAATCCTTTTTGCGCTGAGAAAAGTTTCTTGTCAACACAGTGACTGGCAGTGTGTGTGTGTGTGTGTGTGTGTGTGTGTGTGTGTGTGTGTGTGTGTGTGTGTTTGAGCGAATAGGATAACATACTTGAGCAGGGTTTGTTCTGGGAAATGCTTAAGGACTTATCCGACAAAAATATTACTGTATGTTTGTGGTTATTGTCTTGTAACTTGTTTTAGAGTCTAATATGACAGACAATTAAATATTCTGATGTTGCTTAATAAGTGATTAGACTGTTTTTAGATGATGCTTTTAAAAATATCTAAATAACTAAAAAGAGCCCTAAAACAACTCCTGAAGTTTTTTTTTTTTCAAGGGAAGGGTTGTTTGAATATCTTCATTCCTCTAATTATTTACTGACTCGTTAATCTGCTTTATTTAACCTAATGAGTACAACTGAGTCGTGTAAGTGTTATGGTCACCCCAAACAAACTCGACAACACCTACTTAGGACCTTTAACATCTCTTGCACCTTGCTTTTGCAATGAAACATCAAAGGCAGGTTTAGAACAGATTTCTGGCCTGATGTTGTTTTTAGAGAAGCACTGATGTGTTCACGATTGTGTTTGATCAGTATTGAGGGGTATTATTATTTCCAGTAGGTTCAAGGTCAATATCAGTAACCGGCAAGGAGAAAATCAGAAGATGGTACATTAAATTATGCACAGTTACACTTAAATATTTACATGTTGGGGTCTTTTTTTATTAGTTTTAATGCCTTTAGGCATTACGGTCCAGTAACTGGCCAGATTTTCATCATACTGCCTGGCATGGCCATCTTTCACAAGATGGTCCTCTGCCAAGTTTTCTTTCCCAGGGAACTGGCTTTCACAATGTTTAATGAAAATAATGCAGACTGGGGAGCAATTAAAGGAAAACACTTATGAGAGATTTTGGAGCGACTTGTTAAACAGCTCTCTCCACAACCATTATTGAGGTGAATGCCTTAGGAAAGAATGGTGTTCATCACAATAAAGCTGTTCTAGTGGATGGGGGATGATTCAACAATCACTGTTCAGTATATTAAATTAATACACATGATGAAAAAGGCGTCTCAGGAGAAAGGTTTGATCATCCAAACACCTTGTCTTGCTAAAGTGCATATTTAAAATTAAAGAGGATCTTTAGGACATCTAGTCAGATACTGAAATGTCAACTTTTCAGCAAAATGATTGCGCTATCTAAGTGATTATTGGCTAACTGTAAATGTAATTGGGCTTTTTCTTTTTTCTTTTTTTTTAATGGTAATTATAAAAAAAGAAATGAGGTAATTGGATGACAGCCTACTTCAAGTAACACAAAGCTACATTAGAATAGTTGATAAAGCATGCCATCTAGTGGACTAACCATGCAATCACAAGCCCCAATAAAGTTGATCCCAAGCAAAATGGACATGCAGCACATGGCAGAGCTAAAGTTACTCAAACTACTGCTCATTTGCCCTTTCAGGCTGTTCTGCCCCTCAGTAAGATGAAATAATGCTAAATAATTGTTGTATTTTTGCTGTTGTGGCTGCATTAATACAAGTTGCTCATAATTACCAAAGTTAAAACAAATTAAAACACAATGTCCATCCAGACCTTTCATGGACGTTGCTAGTTTTTCAGGTTAAGCATAATGCAGAACCCGCAACATTAACGTATGTTTAACTAAGAATTATTACTAATTCAGCATTTATTTTGTAGTTAACATTTATTCTCTAAATAAATACTGTCCATGCCTTTCTCATGTCTGTTCATAGGGATTGGCACCAGGGCCACGATTCTCAGCAAATGGATGTCTGGTGACCCAGCAACAGCAGCATCCGTCTGCACCTAGCACCCCGCAGATAAACAACAGCAAAGGACAGAGACAGCTAAACCAAGCTCAGCAGCACACCAGTGACACAGTGAGTAACAGATTAAAACTGACACACTCTACATCACAAGCTTTTCCTGCTGTCATCCCCTGCGCAGTGGGTGTGATGCAGTTTACACTATGTTTACTCAACCGTTTTAACTGATATATGTCTGCAAAACCTCTTCTTCTTCTCTTATGGTGTGTGGTATCCAACTATGCTATGGACAACAGTATATAAACAGTCTACGTTGTACCAGATGGGGAAATGGAAATCTTGCATGTGTTCATTCTTAAGGACGCTGAAAGTGTTGCTCCTCATTGGAATCTCTGAACGACGGTTTAGACATTAAGGTTTTAATAGCCAGAGATTTATTGTTGTTACAGTGTTACTGGTTACAGTGCTCTGTTTTTTTTTTTGTTTTTGTTTTGTTTTGTTTTTTCAATTATATTTTAGGAGAAATTCAACCCCCAGGATCAGTTCAACAGGCATCTAACAAGACCCCCACCTGACTATAAACAACCACAGCACGCAAATCTTTACCCAGGTATGCATTTTCTTTTTCTTTTTTTTACTAGTTTTAGTCAACCAAGATAAGGTGCCTGGGAATGCAAGAAATGCCATTGTGTTAAATAAATTATTTCAACCTCCAAATATAAGCAAAGAAAACTGACCCACATCAGAGTGTTCTTTTTTTACGACCTAATCTTTTGAACACCTCAAATAAATCTTTTGATTTATTTTTATCATTATTTAATCTCTATTTCAATTCATGTTTGTACACATTCTGCAGTAACTTGACTCAACATGATTATTTTCATTCCAAACTCCCTCATGTGCTGTTCTGTGCCCAGGTCTGACATCATCCACAATGACCAGTAACAGCTCAGATCAGAGGGAGATTCAGTCCATATCGTGCCATATATCCAGTAACCAGGGAGTCAAAATGACACCCAACTCCGGAGACAGAATGTTTCCCAGTAGATCTGATCATTCAGACGTCCAGAACTGTGCAGGCCAACTGCACCAACAGTCTAACAGCCAGATGCAAAATGGGATGCATCAAAACAAGTCACAGTTCCAGGGAATCGCCCCGACCACACAGCATGTCAGGACCAGCGCAAGCCAAGATCCAGTCCTTGGCCAAGGACTGGGATGCAGGGACACTGGCATGAGCTGGGAAAATGTTACAAAGCAACTAGATGTAAAGAGACTTCCAGGCTCAGTACCACCTCAGGGTGCACAAACTGATGCTCACTTCCCACCAAGACATATTGCTCCACCAAATCAGGTAGTGCCCCATTCTGGACTGATCCCTTTAAACCCTACCATTAGAGGATCCGCTCCCAGAGCCAGCCAGCCACGCATACCCCCACTACCAGGGATCAGCAGACTAAGCCAATCCTCAGCCACACCACCGGGGCGCATGAACACCTACGGAGGCATGGCACAAAGCCCCGGTGAATTTCAGAACAACCGCACGGGCCACGTCACGTTTGATTTTCTGCCGGATGGGGATAATACAGTACCAGGGATCAATGCAGACTCGGACTTCATCGATTCTCTGCTTAAGTCAGGTTCGGGCAATGATGACTGGATGATAGACATAAACCTAGAAGAGATTCTGGGTGGTCATTCATGAAGAAGAGACTCAGGAACATAAAGGAGAATGATGATTTTACTATTTTGGTATTTTACTAAGTGGGCTAGTGACGGGAGCTGTTGAAGAGCTTTCAGTTATATTTTAAGTCACCTAACATACGGGATTTGGTTTGATTTCTTAAAATAAAGACTCTGAAAAAAATATATGATTATCATGCCATTTTTTTATTCATGTGGACAACCGATGTATTGCAGGTATCATTATATTTAGATTTAGCTTTTAATCATATTATCTAATCTGTTCACAGTATTTATGGTCTTCATAGTATGTTATATACCTGTACACCTCCATTTGTAAACTCATGCAATATAGTGAGTACTGTAAAAGCCAGCTGTAGTAAGCATCGCCATATTGCGACACAATGCAGCACACTTTTGATTGTCACATCCTGAAGATTAGTTTATTTTTAAAAGATAAAAATTTAATGGAGATTTTCATGCGACATGAAAAAAAAAACTAATTCGTCATTGTTGATTTGAGGAACTTCTGGTGGCAATCAAAGGAAACTATGACAAAGATGTTATTTATGATCGTATACCCCTTTGTAAGATCTTTATGTGAGTTTTAAACGATAACTATTGAAGCTCAATCTCTAAAACTGAAACTCCAAGACTTCTGCTTTGGGCAGAAATCGACCGAAAATTGACTTCCGCTATATTTGGTTATCGAAATATTCCAAGCAGACATAATTAAAAAATGTCTCAATAAGTCATATTGCTAATATTGTATTTATGAATATGTTTATTATATCTTGTTCTCCGTTTTTTGGTAAGACTAGTCTTTTCTATAATGCTCTACCAGGCTGTAATAAATGTGCATATCCTGTGATGTCAATTTAGCCTTTGAATACTGACGATTACAATAAACTATAGTTATGCAGATTTACTGACCATTTGTGTATAACAGTTTTATGTGTACTTCTCTGTAAACATTCTGTCAAACATAATGAGCCTGTGATGAGGTGTGGTGGAATTTTTAAACTGTGTTTGATCTATGCACACTACAGACAGTAAAGCTAGCTTTGCATTGTGGGCTGAAAAGGGACATCGAAAAAAACACACACACACACCTGATTTGAAAGTAATTACTGTATTCATATTTTGATGTTTAAATACGAGAATTTAAAGCCCTAAGCCAGATAACACACTGGTGCAGCATTAGGCTCTAAGGTTGCCACCACTAGCTCTAAGGTCCCTGCTTTCATCATGAGCTCAGGTTACTGTCTGTGTAGCGTTTCTGTGCATGTTCTCACTGTGTTTGAGTGTGTGTCCTCTGGAATCCTCCCCCTGATAAAGACAATGCCATCTGACGATGCCAAGTTGCTCATATGTGTGAATGTGTGTGCATGGTGGCCATTTACTGAAGATGGATGAATGAATGAATAATCTGTAACCTATTACCAATTTGCTTGGCCAAAGCTTTTGGCCTGATGATTAAATATTAACTATTTTTCAACATTAAATACAAAAGGATTGTCGCTGTATTGTTGTTGAGTCTTACTTTTTTATATTATATATTACATGTACTGTAAGTGCAGCTTTTACATTCACAAGTGCTTTTTAAATTGTGAAAGGGCACACCGGATCGTTTGCGCAAATATTATGTTGAGTCTTGATAACATCAACATTTCTATTTAACTTAAGCCCTCATATCCTCCTGACTACCAGCAGTTAAAATTTGTCCTCTCTAGAGGACATTTTTTAAACCTGAATATCTCCCATATC
>JAQMYG010000003.1:12509774-12523813 GCA_030014215.1 Clariallabes teugelsi
GAATAATTATAAAGGTCTTGACTAAAACAACATGCATGAGGAATCACAAAGGAGTTTTAATTTTCTGCAATGGAAAAATACTCGAACTAGTTACTTTTATCAAAAAGTAACGCTGCAATGTAACTGATTACTTTTTAAAGACAGTAATTTTGTAACGTAATTAGTTACTTTAAAAAGTAACAACACTGTCCCCCAAAACTGATAATAATAATAATAATAATAATAATAATACAAAATAATAATGCGTGTAATAGGCCATAAATGTATGTTGTATTGTTAAAAACAAAGACTCCTAATTTGAGATCAATGGCTAGCTAAACCTCAGAAGAAAGGTACTGTCCCATTCCAGTCAATTGCTGCTCCCTCCCATTTAGTCCTGATGGTCATCTCCACAGAGGGGAACCTCTTCTCAGGGTCTCCCTGACAGACTTTGCTTTTAGCCTCCCAATGATGAGAATGTGTGTCTAAAACAAAAGATTAATAAAAAAAATTGATTACTTGCTCTCTTGCAACGACTCTCTTTAGATGTGTTTTTGTGTGTTGTATAGTCATATCAATTTTGTCAAAGACCACTGAACCATGTGCACCATGTGATTCCAGAAGTTGGGAATAAAGTCAAGCAGTGTTATGGAGGTGAAATAACATTACCTATGGTGAGCAATGCAGTATTGACCTGAGTTGGTTGACCATTGTAAAAGTAGAGGTGGAAGAGGTGTTCCACCTTCCAGTCAGACAGAAGGGATCGGTTTGGGCTAAATAAAATACTGTATGTGCCATTGATGTTGCAAACCCAAACAGGCAGTTTGGGTGTCTTGAGCATGCTTCCCACCTGGAAAAGACGTCATTATATACAGAATTACTGAGTTTGAAGGCTTTTGATGATCAACTTTTACGTACAGTATGATTAGCTCCTCATAGGACTTACAGCAGGCAGACTTTCATGTTCCGCTTGCTCTCGGCTCCAGTGTAGATATCCCACACTACTGCGAGTCAGAACTCCATGAAGAGGTTGGTCAAGCGTGTTGCCATGCTCATCACATATCAACGTCCCGTTAAAGACGTTAGGACTGGCACGTCCGGTCAACAACAGGTTTACAAGAGCCTAATGATTAAAGATCGTTAAATTTCAATCACCAGCAATCTGTCTTTATGATGTCAAGATATTCCATGTACGCTTAAAATCATAAGCGTTTTTTTTTCCTGACAAAAGACGATATACAGTAAATATTACACATGTATAACAAATGTTGCATTACAGAAGTATGATCTGCTTACCTGGCGACAAACAAAGTTGCCCAAGCCAAATTGTAAGAGATGAGTCGTGCTGACATCCAGATCTTCTTGCAACCTTGGATATTTAGAGGGGAAATCTTCAGTTAAACATACAATGGCATCTATAAAAGGTTGTTTCTCCATGTATTTCTTATTTTCTATGTTGTTTTCACATGCTCATTCTTTAAATCTTTTATACCACATCACTACTAAGTGTTCAAGTCTGATTGGTCAGTAGGACAGAACAGTATTATGGGCGGCATAGTGGCAGAGTGGTACGCACGGTCACCTTGCACCTACAGGGTTGAGGGTTCGATTCCCGCCATGGAGCTGTGTATGTGGAGTTTACATGTTCTCTCCATGCTTGGTGGATTTCCTCTGGGTACTCCAGTTTCCTCCCACCATCCAAAGATATGCAGATTAGGCTAATTGGTGTTCCCAAATTGCCTGTAGTGTGTGTGTGTGTGTGTGTGAGTGAGTGTGTATGTGTGTGCCCTGTGATGGATTGGCACCCCATCCAGTGTGTATTAAGCCCTCTGGGATGGGCTGCAGGCCCCATGTGACCCCGAGTGAGGAACAACATTACTGTTTCTATAATAGCAACTTGTTTCCTGACATGAAGGAGAAACCGTTATTGTTGGGCCATAGTGTGCCAAGTTCCATTTTTTAAATGTGTAATAAAGAGAGAAAAATAAGAGGACGGTGAAAGAACAACTGTTTATAGCTGTTAAAGCATAAGTGATAGGAAGAAACAATCTAAGACTAAACATACTGTACAGTACATGCTATAAACAGATCAAAATTAAACTGCTGTGGTATAATATGAAAAAAAAAAAAAAACATCTTTTAGAAATAAAAATATTAATAAGTAGAAATAGTATTTCTTTAATATTTCAATTACTATAAAGCAAAAAAAAACACACAAAAAAAACAATTTTAAGCTTGGGGAAAAAACTTACCTAATAATTGACCTTGAGAAGATCAAGCTATACAGAAAGAGAATGACTCCATGGCTTCCCTCCTCGTTGAACTTACAGAATACGAACAGATATGCACTTTATTTAATATAGACAATAGCATTGAAATAAACTATGTTAGTTCCTTTTACAAGAATAGATAAAACTGTGTCCTTAAAAACTCACACATTGAATATGTTCATATATAAATTTGGTCACATCTTCTTTCTTCGTAAAGGTGAAAAGCTGCAGCTAAAAGAGAAAAACAACTAACCTGTCACAGTATAGAAAGTGTGTATCGTGTGTCGCAGAAGCCATATGTAGTTTGAGAAATTGACACTAGACACCGCATGGCAAACAGTACCCTCTCGGTGAAGTTGTCCAGTTTGTAGTCCAGGTGGGGGGTGAAGCAGCGATCTGGTGTAACCAAGGAGACGGTGGCAGTACACTCCTCACCAGCTGTCCATAAAATATCAGCCAAAGCAGCAGCCAAAGCCCTCTCCTGCTCTTTCTCTCCAACCTTCAACAGACTGAAATACACAGCAAACAAGAACATTAGGATTCATTCCTTTCACTGTATAATTTAGATCACACAACTGCAGACAGAGCGCGAGTCTTTCCTCACCTCTCCATTTCACAGCAGGTATTTGAAAAAAGCAGGTATTTGATCACATGGGCCTGGACTGCCATTTGAATAGCACGGGCTCCCCCCTGCAAAACCAAGAGTTCAGCATGCTTTAAGTTTGTCATATATATGAGTATGTCATATGATAGCAGAAGTTCTTAACTATGGTCATGAGAACTTCTTGCCCTTTACACATTTTTGGTTAATTTTTGGTAAAGTTTACCCTGGAGATATTAGGTAAAGCCCCAGGAGCCCAGCATGCCACCTTCAAGTCACATGTCACTGATCACCAATATGTTTATTCTTTTGATCATGTGTTCTAGATTCATTACTTCCTGATTATAGCTTGTCCTAGCTTGAGTCAAGTGTGTGACTAAATTTTGTTTTTCAGTCACCTTTATCTAGCATCTCTTGTTTCACCTGTTCTGTTCCTCACGTATCCCTCAGATCATTGTACAAATACTGTATTTTATGTTTACTGTCAATTATTGTTCAATTCAATTCAATTTTATTTATTTTATTTTATTTCAACTATGGTCACTGCTGCAAAACAGCTTTACAGAATCAAAAGAAAATTATGGAAATGAGTATGAAATGTGTGAGAAAATTTGTATGAATCAAAATGATCAGATTGTCCATGATGGACAAGCCAAGGGGATGATGGCAAGGAAAAACCTCCTGAGATGGCAATAAGAAGAGAAACCTTGAGAGGAACCGGATTCAACAGGGAACCCCATCCTCACTTGAGTAATAACAGGTAGCAGGGATTGTTTTGCAGTTATACAGTTTGTTAAGAAGCTGGAAATACAATATAACAGAAGATTAACTTTAGGAAATTTCAACGATTGAGCGGCTGCAATCACAAGTCCTCAGAGAACGTTTGGCATCAGCCGAAGCCAGGACCGTCTTCATGGAATAATGGAACCGTCTCCAGTCACCACACGGATCCCAAGGAGACCACAAGGGGCCTTCATGCAACAAGATCTCCAGCCAGAAGCTTGGTACCGGGATGCATCAGACAGGTAGAGGTGGTCTGGATCACTATAATATATATTATTCATGCTTTCTTATTTCAACATGTTTATGTCTCATCTGTTCCCTGATAGAAACACAACAAAATAACTTTATATTGATTAACTTTACTTGGTCTTTTTGCTATGATGTTACAGGGGAATTTACTAGTGCAACAATATTAATCATAAGGAATAACAGTGTTTAATGAGAAATCCGAGTGAGTTATGGGAGATGCTCACCACAGCTACTGGATTTATTATGATGGAGCTGATAGTGTAAGGTTTTATAGTATGATGTGAACTCTCCCATGCCTCGATGCCAATAAAACATCCCCTTCGTTGCACTTCCATAATTTTCTTTTGATTGTGTAAAGATACTTTACGACAATGACAATAGTTAAAATCCCTATACAAATATAATTGAATTGAATTGAATTGAATTGAAGTGGCACGGTGGTGTAGTGGTTAGCACTGTCGCCTTGCACCTCCCCGGGTTCGAATCCCGGCCAGGCTCGATTCCCGTCTCTGTGTGCTTGGTGGGTTTCCTTCGGGTAATCCGGTTTCCTCCCACAGTCCAAAGACATGTAGGTTAGGTTGATTGGCGTTCCCAAATTGCCTGTAGTGTGTAAGTGAGTGTATGTGTGTGTGCCCTGCGATAGATTGGCACTCTGTCCAGGGTGTACCCCGCCTTGTGCCCTAAGCCTCCTGGTATAGGCTCCAGGCCCCCGTGTGAGTGAGAGTGAATTGAATTGAATAAAATTTAATTGAATTGAACCTTCTGATTCCTTATATGGTAAAACTTCCTATAGCCCTTACATACAAACAGCTTGTATCTGCAGGGACCCTTTTGTTTAACTGGAAAATGCTAATGCATCATCTGTCCATCTTTCGGGCTCTCTAAGACGTACTGTACATGTTAATGACCGGTTCCTTTGATGTACAGGATGTACGTGACATAGGGCACTTGGCCAAAAGCTTAAATATGCTCTCTTTGTTGATAACACAAAGAGATCTTCAGACATCATGTGTGCATGAGTGCATGTGTGCTCTCCCGGTTAGGGCTCAGCCAGTAAAAGTATCGAAATGCAGACACAACAAGCAACGATTGACCTTCATTTCTTACATCTTCAAACTTTACTATTCGGGCAATCTTCAAATGAAAGTAAAGCCTTTTGAAAAAAAAAAAGCAGGAAAGTAGTATTAAATTCTATTTTCGTCTCCTCTTATTCCGCTTTAGCTTTTAACCTCAGGTAACTAGCTGAGAACCAGGCAGCTGCTCTCCTCTCTTTCAGTACCGCGTACCACCACTGAATCATTTAGTGGTACACGGTGCTGGACCGTACCAGGCTACTTTCATGCATGATTTGAGCATGATCTTTTTAAACACACATTACCAGGTGAGATGCCTGGACAGATTCATAGACTAAAGTACTGCAGCATTGCTCTCTTTTGGTAGAGATGAAGTTAAAGCTATTTCCTACTATCAGCATGTTAAATGGCATTGTGAGTTATTAAAAAAAAAAGAACAACATGAAATCAGCATCTTTTCAGCATTAAAAATGCAAATACATTTTATAACATTTCGTATGTTTAAAATATTTACTACTGCATACACTGTTTTATTTATGTATCAACTTTAGTCATTATAAAGAAGATAAAGTTCCCTTATATATGTAAAGTCATACCCCAAACACAGGCGATCGATACTTATACATATGTATGTATGTATGTATGTGATTTTAAATTACCTGTGCATTTGTAAGCATTGAGTTGCACACTGCCTTAGCTTAAGATATGAATACAAAATCACATAATTTAATTAAGCTTCCATTACATAGAGCCATTAGATTAGAAGTACTCACTCTTTCTGCCTCCAACGCATACGACAGGTTCGAATATGGCTCCCGAAACTTAAAGAAGGATTTCTTCCACTCAAAATTAAAGACGTGTAATGTATTTCCAAACAGAATTTTCCTCAGGCTCTGGATGAGGGGAAGAAAATCAGACAAAACGAATACATAACAGCATCGTTATGAATCAAACAAGGCATAGATATTAGTGTTGTCCAGCGCTTTCTGAAAACTATATTAGTCATTGTACCTGAGTGTACTACAAACTTCTCCATCTATGGAAGTACATTAATAAATCATTCAGAGTGTATTGCTGTGAGACAAGACACAAGGAGGCCCACTGGGATTAGGTAACAGACTAATTTTCTACTGTATAACTCACCATGGCAAGTTCAGGTGAAACTGGGTGTCCACCCAGACTGGGAGAGACGACGAGTGCACGAGGGATGGAGTAGGGCACCATCAGTGGGTTGGCATTGCTATTGTATGAATGGGCCGAAGGAGACCGAGGAACATCCTCTGTGTCTTCCTCAGCTTTAGACCTCTCAAGCGGTCTCTACAGCAGTCAGGGAGAAAGAAAGAAATAGCGTTAAGAATGGGAAAATTTGTCCACAAAGAATACTGGTCCAAGAGAGTGGATAACTTCAAAAGAAATCTGTAAAAAAGATCAATCGATTAAAATTGGAACATGATATCCAACATCACAGGAAATTCCGTTTTGTTCCTTCTCATGCATCTCAGATTCTTTCAAAAAAAAAAAAAAAAATCCAAAAACATATCCAGACACGCAAAATGCATCAGTTCCACGACATTCCCTGTACAGTATGGTCGACGGATCACTCACATCCTGGTTTCTCTTCACCTCCTCTTGAAGCAGTTCAATGTAACCAAGCCTGGAGGGCTGCAGAGTGCTGATGTTCTGGAACAGCTGCTTATAATCTTCCATTTCATGGACTACATGCGTCTGCCAAAATTTACATTCACACATCGTTCCATGAACTGGTCTGATGAGTGTGAAAAAAAAAAAACAGGAAAAAGCAGCTGACCAATCACATCTACTTCTCTTGCAGTGTCCCCAGGTTTTTCCCTCAGACGCACTTGCACGCGACTGTGCACGCGCGAATACACAGCATCCCTCTAGTTAGGTACAAATGATATTAGGTTACCTGAAAGCCTGGGTCTCAGGTGATCATGTTGTGTCACATAAGAATAACACAAAAAATGTTCGTCACACCTGATTAGCTAACATATAATCAAGACAAAAAGCACATACTTACATTTTTAGAACCGTCTTGTAGTTCCATCCTGCAAGACATGACATGAAACTAAAAATGAATATGTGACATTTTATTAGGAATACCATGACACGCGGGACATTGACTTTATTGCCCCTTTTATCAGGTATGCCTACCATACAGGTCCGCAATTATACAATTACTACAGTAACTGTGGTCTATCCATTGTAAAAGATAATTTCTCAGTCCTTTTCCATCTCATCTGTTGATCAACAGACACCACAACAGGACTATTGCAGATCATCGGAAGCCATTCTGACCATATGTGACACTGACATGTGTGACACTGTTACAGGCACAGAATCATTGCTGTGTCGTTGTCCATCCTGTGTTAAGAAAGTTCCACCTCCCAAAAATACAGTTAATAGTCCTTTTAAGGTCGCATCCATTGAAGGTAGGAACATACATGTAGAACAGTTGACAAATTAGCATCAGGTGACCTACAGTCAGTAATTATATACAAATTGCATCTGTATAGTAGGTTTCTGTAATAAAATGGCCAAAGAATGAATGTATAAGGAAGGTATACCTATTAAACTGACAGTTGAGTGTATTTCTAAATAATGCCACAACAGACTTCTCACCCCCGAGCGTCAAATATTTTCCTCCATTTGTCGAGTTCTGCTATCTGACTCAGAATGTCATCCAGGTCTGTGTTCTTGTCACTGGACTTCTCCAACCCGTTCTCCATCTACAGATGACAGACATATGGCACATGCATTGAGCATCACAAGCTATTCTGTTGCGAGTTCGGGAAGCTACATGAATGTTTCAGTGAGGCCATTGTTGCTGGAGGAAGCCTGAGCTTGTTGTTTTTTTCTTTGTTTCTCAAAGGAAGATGAGTTTAAAGGAAACAGCATCGGTGTATCGATTACGCATCCATGACTGTTTTCGTAGGTACACTAGACTATAAATATAATTTACAGTACATAATTTACATAATTGGAGATAATAGGCCTACTAGAATTAGTTTAGTTCAATTTGTATTTGTATAGTGCTTTTATCAATAAACCTTACAAAAAAAATATTTAAAATATAAATATAATATGTAGGACCTAATCATTTAGAGAGATCTGAGTTAAAATGGTGCCCATCTCCTCCTCCTCTGCGTGGATAGTAGGATTGTAGTAAGACTATGAAGTCAAACAGTGCGAATACTGAAGGATGTCTTTTTATGAGTGGCATTGTCTTTATGCTCATAGTAGCTGTTCTTCTGCACAATTTTACAGTATCCTTGTGACACTGATCCAATAAATAAATAATATCCTTAGCAATCTGTATTGTATCTCTATATGTGAGACATTTCACAACAGCAGAAACGAAGTGACGAGCAAAAATGTCAAAACAGAAGTATCAAGATGTCATAAAGCATTAGAATGAATCAAACACTAAGTAGTTAGACTGAATTCACAGAACTTAGGACCGTGAGAAATGACTTTTTCCTTCAAATTACTCTTGCAATTAAATTAGACCTGACACTTATTCAAAATTGCATTTTCAGGAATAGCAGACAAACGAGTGATGTGTTAGATGTGAGAATTCGGCGAGTCGATTCCTAAACAAGTTAGTTTTCTAATTCCGGTTCTTGGGGACTCGAAAATCAATTGCAAAGCTCTGGAAATGATTTTACAAACTAAACTGATTTGGGAACAAAGTGAGCAAGTCTAGATTCCATTACCACTGTCTGACGGAGGCCTCTCTTCAAAACCCAGACCTCATTAGGTTGATAGTATTTCATTTTGGAGAGAGAAGATGATACTTAAAACTGCGAGTTAAAGTGTTTCCTCTCTGAAGAGTTTACAGGTACAGACTTCACCACACTGAGTTAAGTGTTAAGATTTTATTACTTTGAAAGAATCATTCTTGGGCTGCAACATGATTATACAGTGTGAATAAACTTTTTGAATAGATAAAGTTAGTTGCGACAGTTAGGGTAGATACCTCTGAAGAAGCTACACTCATCAAATATTCATGGTTCCTGTTAAAAGCCTACTTTGTGTAGCATGGTGGCATGACGGCTCAGTGGTTAGCACTGTCACCTCACAGCTCCAGGGCCGGGTTCTAATCTCTGCTAGTCCGATTTCCTCCCACAATCCAATTGGAATTAGCATTTCCAAATTGCCGGTAGTGTATAATTGGGCATATATAGCTGGCACCGCATCTAGGGTGCCCAAGGTTTCCCCAGATCCGCCTACACAGGATACGCAGTATAGATGGTTGATGGATGGATGTATAGATGAAGTGTTATATTTCGATGAGGGGTGAAGCAGCACAGCAGCTCAATGGTGCCATCTTGTGGTACCATCATCTGTCCAGGGACCCCTGTGTTCATTCTGCATCCGAATAGTTATAATCATGCTAAACTATACCTGAAATGAGACTAAGAATACTTATGCCACCCTATTAAATACGAGACTTTCAGGATGTTGATGTAAATGTTTATGATGTAAACATTCTCAATTCTTGATTCTATGTTAAAGCATTAACATAACTTTTTATTGCTGTTGCTGATGCTGGTGCAAACTTGCTAGTTTAGACACAAGTTTGAATAAACTGTATTTAAGTACCGATGACAATAACAGTGAGTTGTTATTTTAAGACGCAGAGGTCAGCTGTTCTGGAATTGTTCTTGCAAGAACAGTATTTTATACAGTGTGTATATGTTCATTATGTATATGTTTTACTCCAATATGTTTTTATTGTACTACTCTTTGCTGTCGCAGCATTTCAATGTACAACTGCCGCAAAAGTTTGGCAATTAAAGTGAAAGGAGTGATAACTATACAGTATAAACTTGTTGATTTGGTAAGAAATTATAACATTTGTTTTTGGACAGTTTATTATGATTGGTGGTGCATGCAGTCATAGATTATTCCAGTTAATATTAGGAAATATAGTAGAGTAATTAAGCACAGAAACAAACAGAAATATCCATAAGAGGATGCTAAAGAGCTTTCAAATGATTACTGTACTAAGTACATCTCTTTGTTTTCAATTTTTTTATTTGCATGGTGGTGCCACTGGAAAGCCTTTGGAAGATTTTATCTATTTATTTTTGAAAGGTTAAAAAGGATTTCAGGGAAAATATATATATATATATATAATGGATTTATATGAATATCCTTTCCTGCCCTTTAATACTGTATGTTTTTATTGTACAACTCTGTGCTGTCAGAGGATCACAACACACAGTTCAATGTACAATTAGCACTAAAATTTTGTGAACATGGTAAATAAACATGAAACTTGACATGTTTTATTTTAGATGGAGTTAATTGGTGTTTCCTGGCCATTTTTATAAAAATTTAAATTCTAAATTTTAAAAATGTAATAATTTAAATTTATTAATATATACAAATGTAGCTATAATGATGTGACATCATGTAAGTTACATTACATACACTTTAATTTTGTATATTTAGCTATTGATGAAAAACATAAAATATGAAAAGCAAAATATTAATATATTTTAGAATATAACTGGCATTAGGGTGTCTATAGGTGGTGTATATTAAAATAAGTTTTTCATGTAGAAAACATAAATATACAATAATATGCCATCATTTAATTTGAGTTAAGTGACAAAAATATTAATTTTGCTTATTTAGCCATGATTTTTTAGCCTGTCATTTATTAGTGTGATTATTTGATGCACTAGCTGTTACTGAAGCTTTTACTATAGTATTCACTGTATATACTATATACTGCAATCTTTCCTTTTTTGCATTTTCTAAAAATACTGTACATTAGCATAGAGATAAAGAACAACAACAAAAAATAAAAGCCTACCTTGTTCTTCCCGTGTTGTTTAGTGGAAGGTTGATGTCGCAGTTTTTTAAGATGACGTTTTGCAAACATACTTAACCCAAGTGACCAAAAGCCTTTTTATGCAGTAAAAAGCAAGAGTAGGCAAGAGTAAGTGCTCGCAACTTCATTCGCTATCACCCTTTCTTCTGATAGTGGGTGGAGAGCTTCACTTAAAATCGTTTCAAGACCTTTAAAGTGGTGCAGATTTTTTTTATTGTCTAATCTTTTATTGATGTGAACTGATGTGTTACAATGTTAACAGAAATAGTGTATACACTGTTTACATTCATAAATTTTCCATTTTTATGTGAATTATATTTTTTCATTCTAATGTGAATGTGTCTCTGGGATTAATTTCAAATTTGCCAAGATTTCACACACAGCCTTTGACATAATTCCGTAACTCTACGGCATTTAAAGTGCAGAGAGTGAAAACATTACAACTGTAATTTGTTCAGAAAATATAAAAATTATTTTGGACAGCTGACCCTTATTAGTGGTGCATGTAAACAAAGATTACTCCAGTTAATATCAGAAGTTGTTTAATATAGTACTGTAATTAAACACATGAACAAACAAAAATATCCATAAGAGGATGCTAAAGAGCTTCTAAACTATTACTGTGTATAATACATCTCTTTGTTTTTCACTTTCTTTATTTGCATGTTGGTGCCACTGGAAAGGCTTTGGTGAAAAGGTTTGCATTTTAACTATTTATTTTTGAGAGCCCAAAAAAAAGACTTTGATATAAAAAAAAAAAAAAAAAAAAATAGCTTTGCATTCATATCTGTTTCACATGGTAGTACATCACATTATTAAATTAATGTAATCAGGAGAAGAAGAAAAAAACCACTAGTTGAACAGTGGTTGAACTAAGCAAGGGCTAAAAAATCTTAGTAAATGAGGATAATATGCATTCCATAAAACACTGGCTAAATTAGTCATTTTAAATTAAAAAGTATATCCGTAACAACATTTAATTTCCTTTAAAAATTTAAAAAGCATTCAAACATTCACCTTCAACACTTCACTTTGTATGTAGCGACATGCATGGCATATCACATTTGCAAGTGTGCAGATAACAAACACTTATTAATAGGTACCCTTGGTGTGGTTGCTCTCACAACCAGAAATACTGATTCAGATGTTTAAACTGGGCTTTTCTCATGACTATCATACCATACAGTCTAGAAATTCTGTCCTATTTATATTGACATCAAATTATACATTAACATTGCCGACTCACTTTGCACATTTTATGATAGCTAATAAACATATGGTCTCAATGAGATTACAGTAAACATTCCCTTTTCTAACTAAATGGTATTTATGAATCAGGATCGTTGGCACATCCAAAAAAGGGGTATATAAATAATATACATACAAATAAATAGTATACAAATAAAAATAATTATCAAATAAATTAACCATCGTGTAGTGTAATGTAGAAGTACTATGGAAGAATAAATAGTGCCCATGCTGAAGAGACAAGGCTGGGTTGTGCCATTTCTGCATGTCAACAGGTATTTAAAATACTGAGCCTTAATTGAGATGGCAGTTAACCGAATATGCAATCAAGAGTCCAGCTGAAAGACCGGGTCCCTCCACTAGCCTCCCCACAATGAGATAACACTCATCTCTCATACACACAGACAGGACCATTTCCAAGTCGGTTCCTCTCCTGAAAGTGAAAAGATGCATCAAAAAAGGCTCAGATGTGTCATCTGTTCATCTGTAAACAAATCAGAACAACGGATGGGGCAAGATGTGAAACTTCAATTGAACAGCGCTAATAGCCATGGTAGGATATCGCATCCAGGGGGTGGTTACAGGACAATAGAGCCAGTCAGTACATGAGATCCGCTGCACCCGTGCTGGCATCTGTCTCTTTGGCCTCCTGGAAGGGAAACTGGATGCCGGCTAGGCGGATCAGAAGGATGTTAAGGCTATGCACAAGAAAAATAATAAATATGAGCCAGAAAGTGTGGTCGAATGCCTCACTGTATGTCTTGTAGACAAAAGTGCCTTCTTTGTAGTTAGCAATCCTCTCAGACAGTTGATGCAGTTTGACTTCTGATGCATAAAGGATTAGGATGAGACAGCTGCACAGACCTGTACAAGGAAACCACCTTTATGGTTAATGGTTACATTTAGAATTTGATTTGTGAAAATCTGGTTAACACGCGCTGTAAATGTGTTTTTGATTTTAAAAAAAGTACAATACGTGAAATATCATGTCATTCTTAAACTCTGTACTATTCCAGCCTAAGTTGATTCCAGGTGGTCTTAAGTCTTACTTTTTTATTGGAAACAGGTGATGGGTCAAGCAGGTCATTGAAAAGATACTGTCCATCAGCATATGATTCACAGAGACATCTGACACTGGTGGAGAATTGGCCAGTTGGACAGAGTGCAAATTTCCATGCTTTTATTTATTTATTATGCAAGCCAATCCCAAGCCTTTTCTAAAAGGTACACAAAACAAGTTTTGGGGTACGGAAAAATAAATGATAGTGTCTCAGATTCACATTGATGAATTTCAAAGGAGACCTTTTAGTGAAATAGCTGTGTGTCTCTTTGTTTCTTTGTGCAGGCAGGGGTTGGTGGAAGGGACACAGATAAATCAAGGCATTTAGATGAAACAACGTGTGTGTGTGTACGTGTGTGTGTTTTGTGTTTTGTGTGTGTAGACTTACAGCTGATCAGGTTCCACAGGTAAAGGCCTAAAGGTCCATGTAGAGTCTCATATGGATTTCCAAAGGCATTGTACATGAAGAAGGCACAACATACGGATGAGAAGAAGATGAGCACTGCACAGAAGATGATGATGCTCACATGCAGGCTAGCTGGGATCACATCCACCAGGTCAGGAAAAACTATACAGAGTAATAAAAAGACCTATTTCTAGCTCCAACATAGCAGGGTATGTCTGGGTATAATTTATACTTATGCATAATTTAAACTTTCGATTAAAACAAGCTGACTCTGTATATCTACTGCATATATATTTTTTTCTATTGTACTGGAGTCACAAAAGAGAAACACAGGAGATTGAATGGAAATTAATTAATTAAATTGAAAGCTCATCATCATATATATATATATATATATATATATATATATATATACACACGCACACACAGTATATATACACTACCGTTCAAAAGTTTGGGGTCACTTTCTAACTCCATGATCGTTCCTGATTTTTATTTCTTTCTACA
>JAQMYG010000003.1:12527677-12540928 GCA_030014215.1 Clariallabes teugelsi
TTCCAGTCTGAATCGTTCTTTTGAATCTATTGCACCGCATAGCGTCTATGGGAGTCACGTGACAAAAGAACGAACGACTCGGAGTAGAGTCATTGAGAAAGAATCGCTCAATTCTGTTTCCTACATAACCTACGGATGTTTTGCGATGATTTGCGCATGCGCGCCCAGTAGAACATGAACGAATCACTCTCCGAGTCGACTCGTTCTTCTGAGTCACGTTAAAGATTCGTTCAAAAAGAACGAATCGTTCCTGAACGACCCACCACTAGTCCGAGGTGTAAAATACCCGACCTAAGAGGGCAGTTTTATGTGGTAAAATCAAAAGTCATGTTATGAACTCTTATGTGCCGGAATTAATAATGTACTGTAAAATAAGTTATTAATTGTACAGCTGATGTGGTATAAGTGAATTGTAATGCACTTAAATAATTTTTAGAGAGAACTTAATCTTTATTCGATCTACTTTTGCAATTTCTCATCTGTGATTCACCTTCCAATTACCGAACAGGGAGTGTACTGTATTTGGTACAACTTAACGTAAACAAGGTGTAAGATACTCTTCAACCTGAAATAATAATATCACTGATCCATTAAAGCTGATCAGCTTATTTTTAGCTTTACCATTTTAACGATTTCTACAAACTCTTTTCCTGCAACGATGTACTAATGCTAGTCTTTAATTCTGTAACAGTTAATATTGTATTGTTCAATGCAACACGTTATATAACACGTATTAACAAATTATTATTATATACACTATGGCGTAGTGGTTAGCACTGTGGCCTGATGTAATACAGATTAATACGGACAGTTCCCAAATTGTCCATAGTGTGTGTGTGTGTGTGTGTGTGTGTGTGTGTGTGCCCTGCAATGAATTGGCATCCTATCCAGGGTATACCTCGCCTGGTGCCCTAAGTCTCCTGGGATAGGCTCCAGGCTTGGATGGCCCTGTACACAGCACAAGCCGTATAGGAGATTAAGATGACTACATTTCCATTTTCTTTTTTTGAAGTTGGAATACAACCAGTATCATAAATTTAGGGTAAAAAATGTTTCTGAGAACCAAGATAAGATATTTGTAATATTGTCCACCCTATTATAATCTGTGATTAAAGATTCAGTTAAAGCCTTTATTGGATGGGGAGGTTATATTATATGAAAACATTTTCAAAAAGTAAGACCAATACAAAATTATTTGCTCTGGAGCTGCAATAATGTTCCCAAACATTATTCCAAAAGATAGGACAGGTGTTTGTCTTTATGTTTGTTAATTTTTATTTTAGCGATTTTTATGTCTCTCTAATGGCAAATTTTGCGTGTATACAGTAGAGACAGTAGAAAATAACAGAAATTTTCAGTACATGAAATCGCACCAACCATTTCATGCTGGTATTTTGCATTTTTCCGCTGACATTTTAATAAAAGTAACTGAAAACAGGAAGTGTTCCTTCATGTGTTCATGTCAGACTACAAAAGCTACTGATTCATAACATTTACATGCAGCATAAACAGAAGGGATGGTTCTCAAAGGCAGTTAACATCATGTTCTGTCAAAGCCGTAAAGTGGTCAAAATAAAAGAACTGCATGTGTGCTGATAAATAAATTACCATAAATTGGTTATACCAGTGTCAGGAAAAATGTGAGACTTTTATTAATTAAAATAAGATCCTTAATCAGAGATGAACAAAACAGCTTTCTCACATAGAATTACCACATAAATATTAAAATGCATCAGTCCGTTCTTGTGGTCCCAAACACAATAATAATAGTATTTTATGTTTTCAAATTTTAGCATTATTATGAATGTAAAATAAAATGCTTACTTTTGTTTTAAAAGCCTTGTTAAAAGAGGTTTAGAATAAAAAATGTTTTACTTTCTCTCTTTTTTTTTTTTTTTTTTTACTTTTTCCATATTATCTGTAAACATAAGCAAAATAAATACATATGAAATGGGAAAACCCATATTATACAGAAAATAAACCTGTGGATTTTTTTGGTCTAGACATGGAGTGATGAGAAATATCCAGTGGGTGTTAACATTCAACCATTCAAGGCATGAGTCAAGCCATGAATCATAGACAGGTCTCTGAATCGGTCACTGTCTGGTTTTGATTTGCCCACATTTCTCTTTTTGTGGTACTTTTTACTGGAAAATATTAAATGATTAAATATTAACATGAAGTGAAGGAAAGATCAGAATAATAAGATAAATAAACAAAATATATAAATCCAGAGCAATTTTTAAACGTAAAAGTGAAAACATAAGAGGTGTTCGTGAAACCAGTGTCTAATACTCTAACCATGAATCATATCAGGACTTTCCCTGTGCGATCTACTCACTCATATTTTACATTAAAAAAAAAAAAAACTTTCTTGGTAATCGGTTATAAAAGCTAGCCCAAACAGCAAGGATTGACTGAGGATGACTTGGTGTTGAGGAGTTGTATAACAATGAAGCCAGGTGGTAAACCCCACCAACAGCTATGTTAACAGTTATGTAATGGATTTCAGTGTTTGATAAAGATTATTCCAAATATAATTGATCAGGAAAACATGAATTGCAGAAAATGTTTTATATAAAAGTGCAACACTTTGATAATTAGGCTGCATTTTGGTCAAATTCCTGGAGTTTGCCGACCTTTTAATAATTGTATAAAATAAAAGATTTTTCCCCCCAGACTAAACTCATAAATGCCCTCAAATATAAAATATAGTAAAATAAGGATTGTTATTTTATTAATCTGAAATCCTTTTTTTTTTTTTTTTTTTTTACTTCTACATAATATGAGTAACTAATTCCATTTGTGCAAATTCAAATGCAAGTACTTTATATGTTCTTAATATGTTGAGAATATGTTTGTTTAATATGTTAAACCAAATGCTAATATATAGACGGGGTGTAGAGAATGTGTTCATGGTGCAAAACTAATCAGTTTGTACTCATTTATTTTTATATCAAAATCCTGATTTATATATTGTCTTAAACACCTTGTAGGCAGCTTCACGTTCAATTCTACCTTGAACAGCTTCAGTATTATGTCAAAGATTTACATTCTTACCTGGTAAAGATTTGTTACTTATTTGAGAGAACACAATACATCCCTTGTTTAGTATCCAGCTGGATATTGAAATGGTTTAGTTTTATAAACCCTGACACTCTGTGGTTAATAAAAGACATTTAGTTTGACCCTAATGTTTTATTTTTATTATAAATCTATTTCTCTTTCTTATGAAACTGGCTCAAGTTGTAGCTTTTGATCTGGGTCAGATTCATGGTTTTGGTCTTGGCTTCTCCTTTTAGTAAAAACCTGTGTTATCTGATGTCTGAATGAGGGACAGAAAAAAAAGTATAGCACTGGATCAAAGCACAGGTTTAGGATGGCCAGAAGCAGAGTGGACTCTTTGGCTAAGAATAAGTGCTTCCTAACACCACAGTCAGTGATCATTTCATTTTGTGTAAATGTATAAGGCATTCGAACAGCATGATATGGTACAAAGAAGATGACATAAGCCACTGTCACCATCGCGATATTACGAGTGGCATGGTGAGCAGTGGCCTGCTCCTCGGGGCTTCTTCCACGTTTGCCCCAAAGATGTCTTAGCACCAGGCCATTGGACATAAGCACAGCCACAGAGGCGTTCATAAAAATTGCCATGCCCAGAAAAACTGAAAGTGTGTGCCAGTGCTTGCCAACATCCTGCTTAATGTCTTTACATGTTATTAAAGTGCTGTTAGAAATCTTGTCCTTGATTGGGATAGCCATGTTGGGGACATTGATGAAGAGCACCAGAAGCCAGACTACAGATGACATCACCAGCGCAAAGCCGACCTCCTGTAGGCGGAAGAGTTTGGAGCTCTGGGTGATCTGTAAGTAACGGTGTACACTGACAAAAGCCAGAAATATGATAGATGCATACATATTAATGTAGATGAGCGGTGAAGTGACTTGACAGTGGAAAATTGTTAGTCTCTGAGATTCCACGCCAAAGTCTTTAGCAATCTTAACTGGCAGTGCCAATGTCAGTAAGAAATCTGAGGTCAGAAGATTGATCAGGTAGACATTCATGCACTTCTTAGAGTTTCTACTTTGTATAAATGCCCAGAGTGCTACCAGACTTCCAGCCATCCCTATCAGGAAAACAATGATGTAGAATGTGGCAAATGGCATCATCTTGTCATTTACCACACAACTTTCATCCTCCATAATGGGACCTTTTGCAGACGTCATTTTTAGAAGGAGGTGTTCCAACTTAGATTGTCATTGCAAAAAACCTTGATAATGTATTGAATGTAGTCTTTCTGTGTTGGAAGCCTGTTGGATCCTAACAGGACTCAGACAACTGAATTTGAGCAAAGGGCGTTTTCCAAAGGTGATCCAGATTGAAGGAAGAATATTGGGTAAAGCTGTCTTGCAGACAAGACATGCTACCTGTCAGTTGATAAAATCAGGAAGGAAGCCTGCAGAGACAAAGGTTGCAAACATTTAATATCTTTGAAAAAAAGTTCTCAATACAATGTTGTGCTGAAAAGATCAGCACAACATTCTTTATGTGATCTATAGATATCTTTGGGAAATCTGCTGTCTAGATGGGTGCAAATTAAAGCATAAAAACAATGGCTTTTTATTCTCTAGGTTTGGGTTTATTTGCCACCTTAAAGGCAATGAAATGCATAAATGAATAACTTAGCAATGAAACATTTCTAAATCCTATGCTATGGCATTAGCAGTCACCAGTGCTCAACCCAATTTAACAGCTATAGAAAATATTGGAACAACATGAAAGACCGGACTCTTCTCCCTCCTTTGCATTTACATTTACATTTAGGCATTTGGCAGACGCTCTTATCCAGAGCGACTTACAAAAAGTAATCCTTCAACACTCCACCTGAGGGAATATCTTTTAGACTAATTATTTTCATATATTTAGTATAGTTCCTGAAACTCGACAACTCTGTATGAATGTGCATTTAAGAGGCTGTGGCAACTCAACGTTTTACTAAGCCACTGTTATTTACAATGCATATAAAAAACATATTCACACCCATCTTTAGCTAGTTCTCATAGGATTTTATATTAAAATAGATCCTTGCCTTTCTGTTACTCCATGCTAATCAGTGATTTGCATTTTGTTGTAATCCATATTATTATTATTATTATTATTATTATTATTAATTTTTTCCACAATGCCTAAATGGTGTCTGTAAAATTTCTGGACTGATTACTTTAACATTACATTAACAGACTGTATATGGCTTTTGTCATATTTCTTTTATTCAGAGTGACTTACAGTAAAGTTTTTAACATTAATTGCTTAATTGTTCATCTTTAATTGTTTTTAACAGCATACTCAGCAGCCCATTTTTACACACACACGCACACACACACACACACACACACACACTGTTTTTGCTATGTATTGATGATTATCCATTTTAGTCCTTGTTTTAATTTTAAAAACAATATACAGTGTCAAAACAATAACTTTGTCAATTAAACATTCCAGCCAAATGTCATACAGTATAAACTGCTGAATCATCATGTAAACGCAGTATTATGTATTATGAGCAAAGCCATAAGCCATCCATTTATTATGAATTATATATGTTTACATTCAAGATCTGTCTAAAAAGACAATACAATTCCAGAGTAAACCAGGCAAATATACAACAGGCAATCACAAAGAAAAATAATTTCTGTGATAAGATTTTTTTAAAGATCATTTTTTTAAAGATTGGTTCCTAAGGTAGGTTACGAATAATAGTAGTAAAATACTGTACAAATAAAGTACTGTGTCATGTGGCTAGCACAGTGTCATGTGGTATTTCCCATTCCACTTTTACTTCCACATTGAAATGTAAATTACATTTTTATAAAATTGACTGTACATTTACTATTACATTTCATGACTAACAAAAAAACTAAAAACTTTTCTCTATATGTACTTAAACATATATAGTAAATAAATGGCTACATCATACAGTTCTAAAGTCTGTTCGTTTCTTTTTCATACATACTGTACATATTTATCTTTTCAATCGCTCTCTAGCTATCACAGTCATATAGTAGATACTCAAGATTTAGGTTTGGTTTATGAAGCGGTGAAGAAATACTTGCACCAAATGAGGCCTCAAGCAGGAAAAGACAGACGTGCAATTAGTCTATGTAGAAAACGACTCACCACAATGTTTAGTTGTTCTTCATCTCTGGCAGCATGTTGTCTCTACTAAACACCACTTCCTTTATGGTTTTTAATGTAACTGCCTATGACGGTATGGCCTCATTTCTTTGAATCTATCACCAATTACATGCTACAACGCAAAAAAAAAGGCGTTATCCAAACCATGTGGTTCAGTGACGTCTTGGAAACCCAAACTTTCCGATTCTCTATAAAGGAAACCACAAAGTACTTCAACTGTCATGTACTGTATATTTTAGGTATAAAAGTTCAGCATAAAATCCTTAAGTGACAGGGCATCCTGGACAAACGGAGATCTTTTTTTCACTCTTGTTCTTGGAGTGCTTGGAGTTTTTGGACTTTTTGGCAAAAACCCACACTGCTCAGAAACTGTGATGAAACTGAAATTCAGGAAGTTGTGTCAGAGCCTCATGGGGAAAGCACCACAGTTATTGACCTATTTCCTTTATGACACTGAATGTTACATTACAAAAGAATTATTCATTGATTTGCAGGAAAGTGACTCTCAGTAAGTAGCTATTTTTTTTACATTACATTTCATAAGGAACATTTTTAAAAACTTCTAAACACTGAAGGCAGCAACAGTCATTTTGTGCACAAAAATATTATGAATACATTTGAAAAATATGTTTAAAATTATAAGTGATGGTCTCTGACTTCACGGTACTTGTGTACACACTGAATATAGGAATGTTGAACATGTATCAGATCTAATGTTGTTGCATGATAATGAAATCAGAGATAATTTTATCTTTTATTGCAACAATTGTTTTGTGCCAATTCTGATATTGACTTGATGAGAGTAAAACAAAAAAAAGTTAAGCGGTGTTTTGTCTGGCTCTACTTGATTCTATTAGTGGGTTCTATGTCATTTTGGGTTAAAATCCCCCCCCCAAAGAAAAGAAAAAGAAAAAATATATATGTTCATATTGTGATTATATTAAAATGAACCAAACTTATGGCCACCATGTATGTTATACATTAACATTTTTAACATGACAATATATAAACATTAAGATTATGGTTTATGTAATACCACTGTCCATAATGTAATTCACAGTAGGGCTTATTATATTTTTTTATTTAAAAAAATGTGCTTTCACTGCTGAATATCATTGTTATTATAATTTTGGGACAAATTTTGCAGCTCTGTCTGACACAAATGGATATTATGTGGTTGAATGAGACTTTCACATCTCATTGTAGCATGTGAATCTGTTTCTGTGTTACTTTGTTTTCTTAAATCTTTCTTCAGCTTTAGACTAGTGGACAATGGGACTTTTCCGATGCTTATTTTCTCCCGAAATCCTTTGCAAAAGACAAAATATATCAATGGATCCATGCAGGCATTGAGCACTGAAAGCAGAACTGTGATCTCCTTCATAATGTAAAATGACTTGGCTGTGGTACCACATCCATTTAACAGGGGCTTTAGGAAGGCATAAGGCAGCCTCACTAGGTGGTAGGGCACAAAACACACACAAAACACCAATACAAGCACTAGCATGTTGCGCTTAGACCTGCTCAGTTTATGTTGGCACCTTTGAGTCTGTACAGGAGGGTGGCCATGTTGAAGCCTCCGCACTGTGCCCCAGTAAAACAGAATCAGGGACACTAGCACAAAGATGAAGATGAATGCAGAAACACAGTGGATGATCTTGTACACCATGCTGACCTGAGAGTTGTGTAAGCCATCACACCCGATGGACTGTGGATTGGATTCCCAGGAGTTCTGGCTCAGAAACATAGAAATGTAAATTAAAGCGACTGCAGACAAGGAAGCCCATGTTATAATGGAGATGCAACGTGCAGAATGGGCTGTCTGCAGTGCATGAGTCTCCAATGGACGAGCAATCTTTAGATATCTAAAAGATAAAATAGAAAGAAAGATAATGGTTACTTTGACTGTTTTGCTAGTACTATAGAAGCATTTCACCAAATAAAGTAAAATTTCAGTGAATAGGATGGTATTTTCATACATGTGAAATTGAATTATAATCTATATTCCATCTGAAATATTCCAGACTTTCCCTGTTTAGGTACCTGTTTGCAGCGATGTATTCCATGAAGAGAATGCTGGCATACATGTTGAGGTAGAAGCCTGCAGCACCAAAATTGCAATAAATGTGTCGCATCGCTGTTGATTTACTAGCATAGTTTGCAATGCGCAATGGCAGAACAAGGCAGAGGAAGAAGTCAGCTGCAGCGAGGTTCTTTAGGTAGACAGTGACACTGGACTGAAATCTTAGAGCTGTGCAGTAATATACTCGTATGGTGATGGTGTTCAATGCCAAACTAATGAGGAAGACTACAGAGTAAGAAAAAATAAAAAAAGGATGTGCTGGCACCTGTGACAGGCCACAAGTGTCTGACGTTGCGTTTGTCGTGACTGTTGACATGCTGCGATTCAAGGCAGTGGTCAGATTCATGGCTGTCATTGTTGTCTCAAAACTGAATAAAGGACATGTAGAAATTATATTAAAACAAAGTTTTTTTTTTTTTTAAATATCACACATGCATGAAAATTATGCAAAGATAATGTTGTATTCCTTAAACCATATACTGTACTATGATATAAATTTCTGCTTACTTTCAACTGCCCACAAACAGATGAAAGGCTGAGTTAACATAACATATGAAACAGGTTGGACCCTGTAACACCGGCAATGTAATAACAGCCCATTAATGCAACACAAATCTGCAGCTTTTAATTTACTGTGATAATCCTACAAATGTAATACATATCACACAAGCAGTAGCTGTTACATTTGCATGGATTGGTTATGTTTGTGGAAGGGTGAAACTTTGAGTGTTGGGAGGTGTTACAGATCCCGTTAGCAGCTTTATTAACCCCTTAAAGCTCAGAGCAGTTTTATGTTTGTTTGTTTTTTTTTGCATCACTTTTTTTTAAACAAAGTAATGAAGCATTTCTGAGTGGTATGGAAACAATAAAAACTAATAAAACAAAACATATTGGTTTATTTTAATAATTTAAAAAAAATTATTGTTTCCAGATGAACTATGCTATGTAAGGTATTATATTTATATTATATTTTATCCATTACTTTACTGGATACAATATGATAATTTTTGCACTGTTATAAACAGACTAAATTTTTATTCCATTAATGCTGCATAAAGGTGAGGAAGCAGGACTTTAGCTAATTAATTAGTGTATTTAATTTATTGATCTTTATTGAACATTTGCTTTTCAAATAGTAACTTTGCACAAATTGGGTGAACAGGTGTGCAAGTTTGAGAAAAAGAGAGAGATTGATTGAATGCTGGCTGAAGTATGGCTGAAACATGCTGTTGGGGAAGTGAAAATGAGGTTAAGTGTTTCATGTGAAATGTAACTTTCAATAGAATGATGGTTTATTCTTTTTCTCTCTCACCCACATCTTCTAAATTGTTCAGTGCTACTGTAACATTTCCTTAAATTTAATTACAAAATATGTATAGCAATAAATTAGTCTTTTGTTGTTATTTGCAATGGACATGAACCATTGGCCTTCTGACAAGAAAAACAAGGATATTACTTAATGCCAAAAACTTAACAAGCAGATAAATATTTAGAGCATCAAATAATTATTCTATTTGTTTTAAATGTGCAGATTTACTGATAATTTGATTCCTATTTATTTCAAAGAATTATTATTGACAGTCAAGTATTTTATATAGATATATATGTATTTATTTATTTATTTACTTTTCTCATTTGTTTAAAAGTCATTTATTCTGGATTTAAAATTTTATATCTAATGTTATACCTACAATTATAAAGCCACTGTATTGAACACATTTATTAATTTTAATAAATATTATTTATTTGTTATTTTTCAGTTCTCCCCTCTTGGAATAGTTCTTGTAAGAACAGTGTTGTCAAGTGCATTTGCAAAACCTATCAAGCATCATGATGACACAGGCTCTCATGAAGATCATCCCAGGAACACAAGACCAAAACTTACCTCTGCTGCAGAAGACTAACATTTAGTGTTACCACCCTAAAAAATTAGGAATTAACAGCACCCTGGATTAGAGCCATTACAGTATGAAGGCTTTACAGATCATGGGTAGCAGACACATCCCAACATTAAATGTTCAAAGGATATTATTGCATATTTTGGACGCCTTCCAAAATATGCAATGCAATGTAGAAACAAATAACTACATTTATTTTCTTTATATTTCTTTTTACAATATAGAAAGAAATAAAAATCAGGAATGACCATGGACTTACAGTAGAAAGAGATCCCAAACTTTTGAGCCGTAGCGTATGTAAATTAAGAGTAACTATTTACAAAGACCTTTCACATTATTGTATGGGATTTCATTTTATTTTATTTATTTATGTATTCATTTTCTCTCACACACACACACACACACACACACACACACACACACACAGAAAGTTACTGAATTATGACAATATTTAATTCTATCATCTATCTATATTTATGCTATTTATGCTATATTTGCCAAAACCATTTATCTGAGACCTACTGCAAAACACAACACAAACATATATATATATTTTTACCTCTGTGGTTAAATATATGATGTTTTAATAACATAGCATAACAGCATAACAGGACAGGTTAGACTCACCGTTGCCCAGTCATTTTCAGTTATGAAGAGCACAGCATTGCTGCTGTCTCAGTTTTTATTTGCCCCCCACTTCCTTTTATAAAACTGAAACGAGGAAGGAAAATTGGTTTCAATGCGAAGTGCCTTTTTCTGTGAGACGGATGAAGTTATGATTATGTGCATGACAGGTGCACAGTTATCATTCATCGAAACTGATAATGACAACAGATAGCTGTAGATCTGCCCCGACCACCAATGCAATGCATGTTTTTCAAATTTGTAATAATAGATGATTTAATAAGACACATCTATGTAGATATTCATGCTAATTACAAACTCATTATTCCAGCACTGACTAGCATTTTAAATGCATGGTATATTTTTGTGTGTGTGTGTTTCCTAGACCACAGGTGCTCAATCCTGAGTTTGTAATATATTATCTAATAACAACTAATCTAATCAGCTAATTAACAGCCTTGTTAATTCCAGCCATGTGTTTGAGCAGGGGAATCCTAACGTGCATGACAAGTGGGTGGTAGTTGCATTTGTTTATTGTGGCTACAGCTGGTTGTCAGTATATGCTTTGAAAGTATAGTGTTTTGATCAAACTGTTTATCAGGGAACAGCAGTAAAATATTACCATCTCCCCAGATCAACAATAATGACAGAGCCAAATGGTGTGTGATGTGTGTCTTATGTGTCTGTGCTGCCCCCTTGTGGAACTTCAACTACTACTCTGACTCTTAACATTAACATTTTTCCATATTATTCTGCATATCACAAGGAACATATATACTGATGAGCTTTAACATCTAGTTTATACAAACTAATGAATGTATTAATGTAATTATTTAATTGTAACATTTGTATCAGTTACCTGATATTTAACTTCATGGCACCCAGACATTACTGTAGTATTCATTGTCATTTCTCCTCACTATTTGTGTCAGCACCTGGTAACTATACACTTAATCAATGTCTTTAAATCAAAGGATATTTGTCAAAAGAATAATATTGAACAGTCCCCATGGGAAGACCATACAAGGATTTATAGACAATGTAGTTGGAAGGCACTGTTGTTATTCAGCAACACTTGAACATGAACAGAGGTGAGTAGAGGAGCCAAAAATTGTACTCAAGTAAGAGTAGCTGTACTTTAAAATAATATTACTCGAGTAGAAGTAAAAAGTAGTCATCCAAAATATTACTCAAGTAAGAGTAAAAACGTAACGTGAAAAGATACTCAAGTATTGTTAATGTCCGATTTTTTTTTTAGAACCAAATGATAAAAGAATGTAGAAATTCTGACATTTTCAAATAATAAAACAAATGAAATAAATAAAATTAATTAATAGCAAATTAAGGAACAAGAAACACAAATCTGCTAATCTCCCTTTTTTCACAACATAAAGCTTTTGAAACAATTACCTACTGTACGTAACATATGTATGTTTGAACAGTGTAAACTATTTCCAGTGTAAGATATACTGTATATTCAGTTGCCCTCCAAATGGCTCAGCAGATAGAAAATAACATTAGAATATGTGCACAAGAGGTCTCACTTTACCATACACTGTGTCCAGTAGAACAAATGTAAAAAAAACTTGTATTTTTTAGCCTCTAGCTTATTTGCTAATTATATATGTTTACATTGCAATATTAAATACTAAACTAACCGCAACATGTTTTCTAGTGATGGGTCGTTCATGAACGATTTGTTCTTTTTGAACGAATTTTTAACGTGACTCAGAAGAACGAGTAGTCTCGGAGAGTGATTCGTTCATTTTCTACTGGGTGCGCATGCGCAAATCATCGCAAAACCTCCGTCGGTTATGTACAGGAAACAGAATTGAGTGATTCTTTCTCAATGTCTCTTCTAGTCCGAGTGACTCCCATATGACGCTATGCAGTGCAATAGATTCAAAAGAATGAATGACTCGGACTAGAAGATATAAGAGGTGAGCTACTCATTCTGTTTATTATAATATATCCTTAGCTGCATTGTAATATTTTCACACGTGTCGGGGATCTGTTTATTGAAAATGTAACATTTTATTTTATTTCTGATGAAAAGAATGAAATGAACTAAATGACTCAAAAAAAGATTTGTTCGTTTTGATGAATGAGATTCAAAGAACCGAGTCACTAAAATGATTCAAACTTCCCATCACTAATGTTTCCTACCACGGCTGAAGATTTGACTACATGTGGTTATTGTGGCTGATTGGTCAAACGGAGTCATGTGACTTTTGTTGCTACGTCTGATTGGTGGAACACAGTCTCATGGTAGATCCACCGGCTGCATTTCTCTGGCAAAAACAAAGTATATCTGATTGTGGCAATGTGGGCAGTGGGGTTTCCCATTGGTTCACAGGTAGGTGATTAGTCATTAATGGTAGCCTATCAGAATGGTCCCCAATGGTATTTAAGGCTGGTTTTTGTCCCACCTGGCGTACGTCACAAAC
>JAQMYG010000003.1:12584944-12596711 GCA_030014215.1 Clariallabes teugelsi
TGGATTTTTGGTTGATATTCTGTCTCAATCCTTTACCATAAACCTATGATAAAAATTATAGACCCTTCATTTCTTTGAAAGTGGGCAAACTCTGGAGGGGATCAAATCCCCCACTGGATTTAGACCACAATAATTCATTAGTATGGTGTAGGGCCTCCTTTTGCAGCCAATACAGCATCAGATACAAGTCCCACGCAGGGGCCAGAATAGTGCAGAATATTCCTTGCAGAATAGTGGCCAGGTTACTATGTGATGCTGGTGGAGGAAAACGTTTCCTGACTAGCTCCTCCAAAATACTACAAAGTGGCTTAAAATATATTTAATATTTTTAAATATCTAATATATATTTATCTAATATTTAGATCTGGTGACTGTGCAGGCCATGGGAGATGTTCAACTTCACTTTCAACATTTTGGGATGTTTTTAAGATTCAGTTATTTGTCACATGTACCTTACAGGATAGTACCTTGTTGTTGGTCTTTCGGCTGCTCCCAGCAATGGGTCGCCACAGTGGACACTCACATACAAGTTTGGCACAGGTTATAAGCCGGATGCCCTTCCTGACTCAACCCTTCCATTTTACCCGGGCTTGGGACCAGCACTGTATCCATTGGCTGGGGTTTGGGCACTGGCTGGGAATCGAATCCGGGTCTTTCGCATGGCAGGCGAAACACCTACAGTACCACTAAGCTACCAGTGCCCCTCCTTACAGCACAGTGATTTATTTACTTTTTTTGGGGGGGATATCCAAGTTAGGAAGCTGCGGTCCCATCAGATCAGTACCCCAGAGCCGTAACCGTATGAGCTACCATTGTCACCCTGTGAAAAATATGGTTATTTGAGAACAAATTTCTTTAAAAAGTGCTTCGCCTGTCCATGCTTTGCTGAATACTACAATCATTATCAACTTTTTCCAGTATATTCATGCTAAAATCATTATTCAATACTTAAGCATAAGAGAAAAGTTTGCTCCATCTAGTCACTAGAATAATGAAAATAAATTTAATACAAGGGGAGTTACAAGTGAAAGCGGGATTTTAAATAATGCAGAATAACAGAATACAGTCATGAAAGTAAAAACTCCTTTTATTTCTCTATATAATCCCCTGCTAATGCACTTATCCCAGTGTTTCACTAGCGCTTGGATACCATCAAGTTAGAATGTTTTCTCAGTGCACTGGGGTCATGATTGGACTGCCTGTTTCAAGTCTGAAACGCTGGCATCCCAGGAAACATCTTTAATGAGTCAAACATTTGAGTTGAGTTGGAGTGAGGTCAGGACTGTATGGGGGATGTGACATTAACTCCCAGCCGAGTCCCTGTAATCATTACAGTGTAATGTGTAAAGTGGTGTTTGTGAATGATTGTGTTTATAGTTCCCAGACAGATGCTTTCCTTCAGCAAGTTATCTGTCAATTTTCAGGAATCAGGTGTTCCACAAGCTGAATGTTCACAGAAACATCTGCAGTGGGCTCGAGCCACCTCAGCCAGGAGTTTTATTCATGGACATACGGCCTTCTTTAAAATGTTTGTACCATTCAGATGTTTTACTGAGAGTCTCATCACAGTACTACACTTGAAGTCTTCTGTAAACATCAGTGAGTTGTATAACAACCCTTCCTTCTGGATATTTTATGACAAGTCCCAGATTGACTTGAAAATAACAGTAGCGCATTAAGTATTGTCAATAAACATTATTTAATTTTAATGTCCCTGAGACTCTTTTTAAAAATGTCTCTGTACTGGCAGCACTATGTTATAAATATCTTCTGCTAATGGCCATGCTAATAATTGTTTATCACTGGGTCGAACACACAGCACAACATGTCAGTAATGAGAGTGGCATTATATGAGACAGAAACTGTACCAATCAAAAGTTTGAACACAGCAGTCTAAAGTTTGTACAAAAGTTTGGATTTATTTTCTACACTCAAGAACACTATTGGATTTTTAAAATTATGAAATAACACATATGCCATTAGGTAATTAAGTAACAACAGCAGATAGTTATAACTTTAAGACAGGAAGGTCAGCTGTTGTGGAATAGTTCTCATAAGAACAGTATTGTCAACTGCATTTACTTTAGAGTTACCAGCCTCAAAAATTATGAATTAACAGCACGTCAGATAAGAGCCGCTATGAAGTCTTTACTGAGCATGAGTAGCAGACACATCTCAATATCAACTGATTAAATGAGATTATTGCATTTGGACACCTTTAGCATTGTTTTACAAAGTAGAAATAAAATAAATGGAATTAGAAGGTGTGTCCATACTGGTGACTGGTAGTGTATTTCACTTACTGCAATCACTTACCTAAATGTTTTAATTAGTCATGAGTGCTGTTTCAGGAAACAACAACAAAAAAAAATGTCATGCAGGTTAGTTTGTCTCAACTAGGCAATTTGTTTGAAAGGAAATAGTGAGGCACCCAAGGTCAATTCCACATTAAAATGACTCTCTAAACATTGTGTGTTCTTGGAAAGTAATTTCAACATGTGTGTGGTCAAAAGGGCTTTAAAGTTTTTGTTGTGCAATTCATATACTATAAAGTATTACCATCTGACCTACTTAACCTGACAATACACACCAAAGATTTTAACAACTATTTTATTCCTTAAAATAACAGAACTCTACAGAAAAATAGAACCATGCATAAACAACATCTTTTTTGCAGCAATTAAAAGTTTTTACAACTGAAGATTTCTGTGTTCATTACACTCCACTTCAACCGTCTCCATGTTCTTCAAAAATCAGCAGTCAGTAAAAAAGAGAGGCTAAATATGAAATGTGCCAAATGTGACAATATATAAGGAAACGGTAACTAAGGATTGATTGAGATGCTCACAGAGCTAGCTCAGTTGCCCAGACTCGGAAACATTTCAGTAAGCGTGGTCTGCTTTCTGCCCTTCTGCACTGACGAGGATGTAGATGGAGACACTGGTGTAGAATTAGAGCTTGTCTTAAGACTTCTGCCCTCAACCTGGTTGTTAGGTCTCTTCCCAGCTTTATGTCCATCTACCTTCTGCCTTGAGGAATGTGGACTGCAAGCTTTCCCCGTTTTGTTCTCCTCACCTGGGCTTGAACCGCTGCTGAATGAAGGGCTGTTTTTCTCCCTCAGTAAATAACCATCAGCAGAGCCTTTTCTGCGGTCCACGTTGTACTCTCGGTTCAGTTCCTTCTGCAGGCGCAGTGCCAACCTTCTGTCCTCCTCCTCCTGCTGCAACCGGATCCTAAAACCCTCCTCCTGTTCCGCCATCTCTTGCATGAAAGCACAGTCATGAAGAGGAGATGCAGGCGATGGGGAGGTACAGGGCTTCTTACATGTTACAGCTTGTTCGCCATCTGCACTCTTTCTCTTAGCGTAGCTGTTGGTTATGTTGGAAGTGTCAAAGAGTTGATTACAAGTTTCTGGATCTGAGCTTGACGTAGAAGGTTTATTACTAGAGTCCAAGGAGTGCAGTTCAATGCTGGAAGCATCTTTCAAGGTTGAAGTGTTTAGAATGTTTTCCTGAAAAATTGGTAAAGAATTGGAATTCGAAAAATAAGAATGAAGTGGGATATGATTATTTCTGTACCGACAAGAGAACATACACAGTTATTTGAAAATTACACTTAACTAAATTCATGAGCACCTTATTGTCCAAACGTGTGGAAGACTGCTTGGTCTCGCAGTGTGACTGTGTGTAAGGCGTCAGATATCTAAAGAACAATTAACATAAGAATCAGATAACATTATTACCCGTGTTATTATGAACGAAATGCTTTAAGTTAAGTGATAAGCATATAGGTCAAAAAGTAACAGTGCTTTACAACAAAATGTACTCACTTCTCAATGTGTCCCACATTGGATTTCTTTTTCTTGGAAGATTCATTAACTTTATTGTTCCTCTGTGTTTCCAAAATTGGACTTGCGTTCTATAAAGAAACAACAGTGATAATTTTTTTTACTAGTTAAAGCTGACATTATTATTTCACATGGCATTGCTAGCCACACCATCACAGTACATGGACTGAGACTTTAGATTAGTGTTACATCCGGTAGTATTTTCGGGCATTGCGCATGTATTTTGGTGCCTATGTCTTTCAGGTCCTGGGATTGGACATCGCTCCCGTCAATCATTGTTTCCAGCGCGAACGCAATTACCATGGGAACCAATTAGGCTGCCCTAGCTGAGTATAAGAAGCCGGAAGTGACGCAGCCAGCGGCGCGGCTTTTTGTTTCATTCATATATATGGTTGTTATGGTGACGCTATACTTCCGGTGTTTTGAATGTCGTGATTTGTGAATGGTGTGTGTTTTTACGTGGAGCTCTCTACGTGTATTGTTTCGCTCTGACTGCGCCTAGTACGAGTTCTTGGATGTTTCTCCATTCGCGGTGTCGAGTACAGGTTAGTATGCCCTAGGGTGTACATAAACAGTGCGTAGATTAAGACTTTGTTTAGACACACTAGATAGGAGTGAGAGCTACTTGTTGTACTTATGTTTGGGCTAGTTAGTGTAGTTAGCGGGCATCCCACGCCCTGATTTTGTTTTCATTTTGTTTATTAGTTTAGACTGACTGCCGTGCATAAGTTAGAAAGTGTTTTGTTTTATTTATTTCTTTGATTTAAGCTCTGCTCGTGGCTCCCACCATTGAATGTGTATTTAATATTTTGTATATATTTTCTGTAAATATTCTTTCTTTCTCTACTTGTACTATTGGTT
Organism: Clariallabes teugelsi; assembly: GCA_030014215.1. Classification (NCBI taxonomy): domain Eukaryota; kingdom Metazoa; phylum Chordata; class Actinopteri; order Siluriformes; family Clariidae; genus Clariallabes; species Clariallabes teugelsi. The sequence goes on from JAQMYG010000003.1 coordinate 12,589,653, forward strand.
TCCACTGTGTGTTTTGGTGCTTTAAATTAGTCTCATTCTTGTTCATAAGTGTGACTTCTCAAATAGTAATCAGTGACGGTCTTCAATATATTAACCTTCCTTTTTTTCTTTCTTCTTATGTCGGCTTCCTACAGTATCTCCCTTAGACTAGAGCAAACGTAACGACTAAATAGGAAACCGTAACAATTAGTAATAAACAATCAATGTTTGTCATGAGTGAATCGTGTGGCTTTGAACACTACTTAGACTTGATTTTTAATCCAAAGTTAGTCAAAGTTAAACACATTGAGTAACTCTTAAGCCTCCAATTGTTGCTTCAGTCACAAAAAAGAAAAAAAAAGTGTGAGATCAGTATTAAAGTAAAATCCACACACATCTATTTTGCTCTCAGCCAGACTGACTGTGGTGTCAAAAATCTTTAACAACAACTTTGAAGAATAACAGAAGCTGACTTGCTTAAAGCCTTTAATAAATAATGCTTTCAAAAAAAAAAAAAAAAAAAGGCACCAGGGATTTGCTAAAGGGAATAACAAAGTGCAAGACTGTTTGGACACTCACCAATTCTTCACTGAGCAATCTTGCAAGTCTCTCATCATCCTCCAGCTGTCTCTCTTCCTGCCTCCTCCTCTCCTCTTCCACTCGCTCCTGTTCTTCAGTCAGGAGGCGCTGGATGTACTCTTCACTGGCCTTCCTCTCTGCCTCCTCAAGAGCTCGCTTCTCCTCTACAAACTAGAAAAAATATAAACAGTGTACCACATGACCCTGTGCCTTGAATAAATGTTGCACAAGAGTAGATAAAAAATTCATGGAGTAAGAACTCAAATCTGCCAAATCTAGTGCATGCTGAGGCTTACTATAAAAATAAAGCATTAAATATATTTTTTATTAAGTAGAATCAAGTAATCGTTTATAACTGAGCTGTTGTGTAAAGTTTCAGTTTTAACTGAATCAAGTGATTTTAGAGTGTTGTGTGCTTCAAACAAATCAGTTGACGACAATGGCTGTGGCAAAATTAAATGTGTTATTTTGCAGCAGATCTTTCGACAGTTATGATCATTATTGTTTATCTACACTAATTTTGCAAAATGACTGCAGGAGATGTTAGAAACTTAAAAAATAGGAACATAAAACATGAACTCAACATTAGAAACATTAACAATGCAGTGAGTCATTAAGATCTGTCACAAAGCAGTCCCTCAGGGTGGTCAGAGACAGCTGTCTTAAGAACTACTGATTTAAAGAATTTTATGTATACAAAACATTTAAGCCAAAATTCAAAGTCACATTTATTTTTAAAGCACATTTAACAACACATTTGACCAAAATACTGTATAATCCTAAAATTGCTGTGGACATAGAAACAGACTATAAAAACAGACAATAATAAGAAAATACAAGAAAATTTTATTAAAATACATTTAAAACAAACAAGAAGGTCCACCCTCATTGCATGAAATAAGCAAATAAAATAGTAAAACGATAAATAATAAACTTCCGTAGCTCACATGTATTGCACCAAAAATAGACAATGCAGTGCACCAGGTAACAATATTTACAATCATATAAAATGTTTTCAGCGTGTAAGTGAATGTTTAGTCTGGTATATTGTATGTTTCTGCATGTGGGAGAAATAAGTCGGTTTTAATTAATCAGTCCGGGAACACGATGATAGAAAATGGATGTCCTGTAAAGCTGTCATGATGGTGAATAATCCTAATTTTCTGAAAATCCTCAACAGAACAGAGCTCATAGTTCAATACAGTGGAAAACAGCTTTGAGACAAAATGACGTTTTTAAAGGCACGATTAAAAGGCGCAGAGTCAACACTGTTATATTTCACGTGTGAGATTCATTTCCTTAGACGCAGTTACGTTTTGGCCGTTTTTGACAGCCGATGGCAGTGTGGGAAAGGGGACAGATTTAATCAAGAGGATTGGTATGCTTTACATTGTATATTTGTGTCAAAGGCATATTATAAGACTCACTTTGTTGGACTTAAGAAACAAAACGGACGTGCGAACGTGCTTCTGAACAGAACTTGTTCGTAAGTCAGGGACTACCTGTAGTAATATTGTACCTGAGATCAGTATTTTCAGTAATGGTGAGTTATTCCTTATACACAAGTCACCAATATCCATAAAGTAATCAAGTTTTTCCTCACCTTGTTAATCTCCTCCTCATACTCGCGCCTGAGCTCACCTGGCTGACTGACTCTGGGTTTTTGCAAAAACACTGTGGAAAGAAAGAAAGAAAGAAAACGCTTATAGGTTATTGGAAATTCACATTTGTTGCATAATTTCCCAAATTAAGTTCCACATGAGTATTAGACAACTGTGTAGAAGCAGTGAGCACACACGTCATACAACATATATTGTAACAACAACATACTGTACAAACAAGATAAAACACCACAGCTCTAGAAATAACTAACAAAAATTAAAGTGCACCCAAGACTAGGTGGCATTAATGATTCATCTTTAATTAATTAAGTGCTATTTCTGAGTATTTAACCAATTAATAACGTATTACAATAATGCTTGTTTTGCATAATATTTCTCTGCAGCTCATATAACAGTAATTAAAATCATGAAATCATGAATCAGGGAATAAGTCTAAACACAGTTAGAGGACCATAAAATAAAACACACTACTTCACGTCCTCTGGCAGCAGTGCATCTTATATAACCAGTGCCTTTGGTAGAGGGATAATGACTGACACACAAACACTCTCTCTCACACACACAAAACTAGTAAAAGATGTGTGGGATGTGTTTTTTCTGTTTTTCCTTCCCACAGATATTTTTGTACCAGCTGTGCAGATGTGGGGGAATTTTCACCCAATTTCTGACGCCCTCTTTTACCAAACTGAGCATCACACCATGAGTAAATATTTGCTGGGATCAGATTTTCCTAATGATGGGGGATTAAGTCAAACGATTAACTCAAATTTCAACTCACAGATTCTTTTGTGGCAGTTCATGTATCACCACACTGACTGCAAAAAAGGTGGTAAAATTTTGCCAATCTTCCATAATCCCATAAGTGATGCTCTCTAAACCATTCACACACTAGCAGGCAGCACAGTATATGTGGTAGGTGCAAAATATTTGCCAGGTTTGTTTAAAATAACAATCATTAAAAAAAATACATTTAGAATCTGGATATTTGTAAAACTGTGATAGTAACTGAGTCACAATACAAATGGAATCAGCATCTGGGTATCGGAACTTTCACAACTTTGGTAAACCTGCACAGGTCAGTTTTTACACTGGGACATCATGTGATCTACACTTTGTCAGAAACGTATCAAACCATGAATTAGTTTTAATGCTCTGTTACCACAGGAAACAACAAAAATGTGAGATTTGTATTTTAAAAAATAACATAAGACTTTTCCTGAACAACTACACACACACACAAAGAAAAAACCGCATCAAACACGCTGCTACATTTGATGTTTTGCAAATGATCAAATCGCATATATAAAGCAAACTGTGTTCAGTATTATTACAACCCTGAAAAATCACCTCACACACATACAGTAGTGTCGTACGGACGTGCAAATAAATGCCATAGAGCAAAGATACCATTTAAAAAAAAAACTCATTAAACAGTAATTGATGAAACAAAGTAAATATTTGTCTTGACCATGCTTTAAAGACTGTTTAAAGATTTTTCTTTAACTTTTAATTATGTGCTGGAATACTTATTGTGGAAATCAGAAATGCTTTTGTACCAACGCAACAATAAAGTCCTAAAATAAAAAATCTTTAACAAGCTTTGTGCTTGAAAAACAACACGGTGCATATGACTTTTGCACAGTACACACTGTACATCTAACTTACTGTTTACATCCTCCTCCTCTTCTCCGACGCCATTTAATCGACGCTGGCACTGTGTAGGGAAAGCGTCCTGTATGCGCCTCCACAGCTCTGTGTTCACCAAGGTCTTGTTCCTGCTGTTCAGCCTAGCCCAAGTGGAGACACGTTTTCGGCAGAGAGGGCAGCAGATATTTGCCTTGTCCACTGTTTCCAGAAAGCAGGGTTTACAGAAAGTATGGGTGCATGGCAGTGTGACCGGCTCCAGAAAGATCTCCAGGCAGATGGGACACAAGCAATCTGCCCGGTTTAGTGTCCCGTCCTGCCCCAACCCTGGTTCTTCATCTGAAACAGGTGGCATCACTCCGCTGTCCTCTGTCTCTGAATGTCTCCTATCTCTCTTTCTGACTGGCAGGAGACATGTAACAGTTAACAACACGAATTTCCTGAGTTGTTCAAAACAACCAGTAGTGCAGTGGTACAGAATAAAAATTTCAGAAGGCCCAGTCAATACAATTTTCACCAAAATGTGGTCCAAATTTCATGTTTGTGTTGGAATTTAGATCTCTATATAGGAAGGATATAAAAAAACAAGCTATTCTGAATTTTCATAGAATTTGAATAATATTTGTCAGTTTTCAGTAACTACGTTAAACATGTGGACAGTTTAATCCTTGATGTCCTTGTATATTACCCTGTATTTGTATTGAATACAATCAACAATCTTTAATGAATCTTCATTTGCACGCTCCTGGGCTGTAAATGAATGTAAAAGAACTTGTTTTTGTCATACTCTCAGTTCTGGTACTTTACACACCCTCACCTCAGACTGCTGCGGATATGTTTGCTCTAATGTGTTGTGTCTCATACTGGGGCTTCACATTACATTAAAGGTTTTAGAACATGAGACAAATTGGCTTTAAACTTCCCGCAGGAAGAATAAACATATATTGATTCATATTTGAAGGTTTAGTTTTCATAGCCTATTTTCTTTTTTTGGAGTAAACAATGTCACACTTTTGTTTCTGTGTCTTTACTCCATATGGTAAACTATCTCAAGATTCAAGATTCAAAGAACTTTATTAATCCCAGCGGGAAATTGCTAGTTGATTGGCTCTGTTGAGTAACGCATATAGTCACGCCAACCTCAAGGAAAAACTGCTAGATTACTGGTATATTAATTGTTCTTATTTATCAGAAAAGCATCAGTGTTCGGATAGAATTCTGTCACTCAATTCGGATCCGGAGCGCCACTTAGTGATGCTTGTTTTAGATTGTAAGCATCACCTTCCTCCAGCTGTACTGATATGCAACACTTAATTTTTACATTTCATAGAGCTTCAGGTATATATCACATCACTTATCACATCTCTGCATAAGAATCACTGACAAATAGATAAGATATAAGTGTCTGGATAAATCAAACCTGGTCTACAGTAACAGTGCAGTAAAGTTAACACATATTGTTAACTTTATCTACCAAGTACATTAACTCACTGCAATGCCACAGCCTTTTTATACTCACACTGTTTATAATAGTTTAGTGATCGGTAATCTTTATTTATTTACTTTTGTTTTAATCAGGATGACAGTAAGCATACTGCTCGTGGTGTGTGTGTGTGTGTGTGTGTGTTTGTGTGTTCTATTCTCTACACTGCTTTCCATCTTGTAAATCAATCTACTTGAGCTTTATACACACACATATTTAAAAACTTTCCAGATACATATTTTATTATAACTCTACTCACCAGGCTAACTCGCTATGCTAGCTGTACGACAAGTACTAGCATAGACGAGCCGTAAAATACAGACAGCTAACCGAACTAACCACTTGGCGAATTAGCTTTAAACACTAAATTTGTCGTTAAATTATATGACGTAAAACAAGTTAAATAACACAATACAAACGTTTAAAACGTAATAAATTAGCGTTCGCGTCGCTAGCTACAATGCTAACTGTTTACCTCAGCAAGGCCCAGGTCCCAAAAATCCCGGGAAAAGTCTGTGTTGCTGTGAAACCACGCGCAAAATAATTTCAAAATAAAAGCCTATATGCACGCCAAGGATATGTGTAGAAAAAAATCATTAGAATGATAACTTTAATATTCTTATCTGATGTCTATTATTGATGTTAATGTGAAATAAAAAAGCATACTAAAATACCTTTTTTCATTGTCCACAAAGAGCACCTTGCAACAGGAATATTAACTTAGATAATGCGTATTAAGCAATTATGAATAAAGATCCGAAAAACAAGCCACGTAGACATGGCTGGTTTTAGTTTTTAAGAAATAATTTGTTTGTTTGTTGGTTGGTTGGTTGGTTGATTTTGTTTAATTCTTACCTCACAGAACGGCTCACAACAGCTTATGGAGAAGGGTTGCCAGTTGTCATCTAAATCCGCACCCATACCACACATAACTGCGCAAAACATGAAACTGACTCAAAAATTGCTCAGGAAAAAACAAAAGGTTCATTAATGACCAGGTTCATTGACATTATAAAAACGGAAAATGAGAGACTGTTTTAACTCAACCCGAACGCTGGTTTCCTGAGCTCAAAAAAAAAAAAAAAAAAACTACATTTCTGCAATATTCCTGTACAAACCTAACACATACTGAGTGTACTGTACTGTACTTACGCAGCATGTAGCAGCCACTGACCGCATCTACAGAGTCAGCCAAAAAAAATTATACACACTTCAGGAAAAGAAAAACATGTATAAATATTTTAATAATAAATTTATTCCCATACACTTACATGATATTATGATAATAATATTCATAGTATATTCATATAATATAGATAATATTGTTTTTCATTTCCTGAAGTGTGTAAACATTTTGGCTGACTCTTTATGTGTATATATATTTCTTTTTTACATATATATACTGCATCGGGCAGTGGTTGGTGTTTGCAATTACTGTATAAGCTTTTATGTCATACTTCCTCTTGAAGGTAATAGTAGTCAGTGTCATCATCACATTCAATGTCATACTGTGCGCGCATTGGAGCCGCCTGAGGAGCAGCAGCAAGCTGACCACACCATCCATTTGCATGTAATAGTAGCATGCAGCTGTGAGGATCTGCATGCGGATGGAACCACGGATACACCTCATGTACACGGGCAGAGCATTAGGTAATCTCTAGTATATCTCTATCAGGGTTTGACATTGGCACCCGCCCACCCGCCAAATGCGGGTAAAATTCGGCTGTGGCAGGTAATAACTTTAGTCTCACT
>JAQMYG010000003.1:12603099-12642193 GCA_030014215.1 Clariallabes teugelsi
ATTCAACAACTTACCCATCTCCAGATACTCATCAAACAGGCCTTCACACACTAACAAGCTATTATCTGTTTCCCAGGGTACCACGCTGTCATCATCATTTGCTCCCTGCTCTTTATGAGCTGGATGAAGTTTACGCTTTTGCCACCATGCCCTTAACTTACTGCAGAGGTCAAGTGAGGAGACTTTTAAAATGGGTTTTAAGGGAAAATTCCTAAAATTCCACTTTTTTGTCATTAAGAAATTCAAACTTACGGAAGAACAAATTCTTGAACATTGTTGATGAGTTGTTTGCCTACCATAATGATCAGCAGCTCTTGAGCAAGCTCAATAAGACATCCCGAAGCACCACACTGGAAGAAATAAGATAAACAGATAGAATTCCTGTGACTGGACACATTATTAAAGTAACATATTACCGTGTAACACTTTTCATGAATTTCCCAAAATTCAGGGAAAACTTAATTCATATAAAAAAATTGTAACAATTTATTAAAGAATCAACATTCATGTTTCAACATCAACATAATGTATTAACATAAATGCACTGTACACTCACATCTTCATTTCGAATTCCAAAAAGTGTATAATAGTTTCCAGGATATCCTACGAACCTTTAAAAAACAGCACATTTAATATTTATGTTTGTTTGTTTTTACACAAAGTGAAGTGTTTGCTGTACAGTACAGTACTCACCTGCCCTTAAAAAATGCAATGTACACAGGAGAAGAGTAAAAGTTGACAAACTGGAAGATGAACACTTTGAGAATAAAAGCGTCTTCATATTTGGTCTGCGTACGGTGCATTTCTGTTCGTGGTAAAATCATAAATTATGAGCTCTGTAATAGCACAACAACCATAAAGGAAATTTCAGCGCATGCTTGCTCACCCCATCGGGTCAGGATATGGGCGAGACGTGTGTAGACCTTAGACAGCAACATAATCACCACCAAGTTTAGCACTGAGCCTGTGATACTTGCTATCCTCCCAGCCTGTGGTATTGACAAAAAAAAAAAAAAAACTAAGATCAGATTTATTTAGAAGTACATGCTTATTCAGTAGGTTAGGTGTCACCTCTACAGCCCTTGATGGAAAAAAATAACTTTGAAGCTCATACTGCTGGGCCAAAAAATTACCATGTCAGAATTTAAATGTCACTTTATTGGACTGCATCAAGCAGAGCAAATAACTAAGGAGATTTTAAATTGCTGGAATTGGAGTACAAAAGACTCTCTAACGCATTAAAACCTGGAAGGATAATGATGAACAATTCAGAAGAAATGTGATGAGAAAATAAAATATGAATGACCATGACAGCGATCACTTAAACGTTTGGTGAAGTTGCAGCATAGAAAATCGACAGCAGAAATCATAGCTATGTTTAATAGTGAAAGTAAGAGCATTTCTACACTTACAAACTGACAAGAACTTACTAGATCAGGACTAAACAGCCATAAGAAAACCTTCTGTTAGTAAACCCAATATAAAAAAAGATTCAGTCTGGGGGTATAAAGATTGGACTTTGAAACAATGGAAAAAAGTCATGTGGTCTGATAAATCTAGATTGATCCTATACTAGAGTGATGATCATGTTAGGGTAGAAAGGGAAGTGCAATAAGCAATACACCCATCATGCCTAGTGCCCACTGTACAAGCCACTTGAGGCAATGTTATGATCTGGGGTTGCTTCAGTTGGTCAGGTCTAGGCTCAGTAACATTATATGGCAATAAAATAAAGTCAGCAGATGACCTGAATGCACTGAAAGACCAGGTCATCACATCAATAGTTTTTTTTTCTTCCCCAATGGCACAGGCATATTCTAGGACTCAATTTGTGAGAGCATAGTTCTGGGAGCATGAGGAAAACATTTCCCACCTGCATTGGCCAACACATTTCAATTAAAGCTAAAGGTGGTCAACTGTGGTCTTGTACTGTGTCTTATATATATACAGTTTATATATTCTGACACTTATAATGATGATGTTCAAAAGTAAAACAGTACTAATGCTGCATAATGGCCAAAATGTACTTACAGAGAATACGAAAAAAGCATTGGCAGACTTGTAGATGATGATGCTCAGTATTGTCCGGTAGAGAATAATTGCCATCAAGAACATCAGAACTACCACAATCTGCAGATATCAAGCTTAGTATCAAAATACAAATAGGACATTCTTTAACATATGGATAAAAGGAGGAAGTTTGTTTTTCTGGCATTGCTATTTTACCATTACAATGATGACCATGTTGCCAGTCACCGAGCGCCGGAACCGGCTAATTGCTGGGAAATGTGGCTCCTCGGCTCCTGTTACAGGATTACGGACTGTCAGCGGTGCCATGGCAGTGAACTCTGGCCTTGGCCTTTCCTAAAATGAAAATTGATGATAAGAAGATTATTATAAACTTTTATATTATTATTAGCTAGTTGTAAATTTCGAGCCTGCATTTATATTTGAATATTTTCCTGGTGCAGGATACCTTGTGTTGACAGGCAGGACTCAACTGCATAAAGTCAACATTACCATTACCATATTACTTGTTTCTTATAGTGCATACAGTATGTACTGTATTTTTTAACAAAAATAGTGGTCGGCTAGGTGCGTTATTATTTATTTTAATTTTGAGAACCTAAAAAAAGTTACTTACTGCTCCTTTAATCAGTGAAAGGCTTGATAATTGATTGAATCACATGTGGCATGTTACCAGGTATTATGTGTATATATTGAGTAGGTATTAATTTCTTATAAACAAATGCAGGTACACACACACACACACACACACACACACACACACACACACACACACATTGACGCCAACCAAAGTCAGAAACTAAGACAATATGGATTATTATTTTCACTACTCCGGTGTTTGGTAAAGCCACAAACCTGTCAAAAGTTTTTTTTTATATATTTTTCCTTACCTCTGCCTCCTCAAACTCGGAGCAGTCCCATTTGTGGGCCAGTATAGAGCAGGTACGCTTCCAGTACTCCAGGAACGTGACTGCCCAGAGGGACATGAAGATACTGAAGAACACTGTTCCCCCATTGTCAAATAATAATCCTGTCTGGGACAAAATAAAACAATACAGTATATTACTGCATACAGCAGACTAAGAGACTAACATACAGTAGGTGGACAGCACCTTTCAGGCAGACTCATTAAACTCACTTTATAAGTGTAACAGATGCTGGAGAGGTTCCAGTAGCTGCAGATATCACAGATTGGGCACATGACAATACTATCACCATTTTTGCAGATCTCCTGTCTGAGGGAAACATGTATTAGTCATGACAGGAATACCCTGCTTATACTCTTGACCAAGGTTAAAGATATAAATATCGCTCACGCTGGGACATCAGTGACCACAAGCCAGATTCCGAACAAAAACATGAGGAAGCCTACAACTGCAGCAGGAAGTAACCATCCTGTATAAAATCCTAGAGAGGGAGAGAGAGAGAGAGACAGAGAGACTGGATATTTAAAGATATAGCATGTGTCAGAGGACAGACCAGGGTGAGGTAAAACTTGTTAAGCACTATTTACCTTTAGATAAGAAACACACCTATCATATATTTGCAACTAATCTATTTCTTAATCAAGCAAATCACAGATACTTAGATACAGTACAGTACCTGTGCACTGACATGTTTTTGTATTGACTTACATACATTTCTACATCTTCGTATTACATACCTAACCAGGCAAAATAAAGCGCGACCTTCTCTCCGAAATATTCCCGGATGTGGTCCAGAGGCTGATACTTATTCCAGCAGCCCCAACGTGCCCAATACTGAAATAAGATCTGCCTCATGCTCAGAGAGTCAGGGTTAAGTGGTCCTTTGGGTACCTGATAACGCCCCTGAAAACAACAGCAACAGAATGAGTGTAATGGTTAGTACCATATGTAATGCCACAAGGAACAATATCAAGATTTACATTGCCATGGGAAAGTTTTCAGACTTTCAAAAGTTTTCACTTTTTTTAATGTTTCACTCTTATTTTAAAATGGATTTAAATCCTTTTTCTTATCATTCTACACACAATAGTCCACCATGACAAAGTTGAAACAGGTGTTTATATATTTTTTGTTACATAATTGCTAAAAAAGAAAAAAAGACTGAATTATTCCATTTACATACAGTACGTATTCAGACTCCTTGAAATTCTTAAACTTGACCAGACTCCACCTATGCCTAACCGAATTCACTGGACATAATCAGGAAAGGATCACACCTGTCTATATACAGTATGGTGTCACAGTAGATGGTGTATGCCAGAGTAAAAAACAAACCATAAGGAGGAGAGAATTATATGTAGACCTGTGAGTCTACATGTGAGATTGTGCCAAAACTCTGATCTGGAGAATGATACTAGAACATTGCTGCATTGCACCGGTGCTGAGTGAAAACCTTCTTCAGCGTGCTCAGGATCTCATGCCTTGGGTGACTGTTTACATTTTACAAAGACAATGAACTGAAGCATAATGCCAAGTAAACATGGGAGTGACTTCAGAAGAACTCTGGGTCTTGGAGTGGCCCAGCCAGAGTCTAGACCTCAACCTAATAGAGCATCTCTGGAGAGACTTGTGCAGTGATGCTACACATCCAACCTGGTTGACTTAATAATAATTATGAATAATTTTGCCAAGAGGAATGAAAGAACCCTCCAAACAAAAGGTGTGCCATGTTTGTATCATCATTCATGAGAAGACTTAAGACCGTCATTGCTGCCAAAGGTGCTTTAAACAAATACTACAGTAAATGATGGGTCTGATGAGGGAAAATGAATGTGAATCAGCTAAGTGTGACAAACTTGAAAGGGTCACTGAATGTAACATAAACTCACTGGAGATGAAAATAATAGAAAATGAATATATTTTATATTATTGCTCTAAATACAAATTCTGTCATAGTGTAAGCCTCAGTATGAGGTTTTAATTGTGCTGTATGCTTTTCATGGTCTTATGAGTGTAAACGAGACTCACCTCGTGTAATGGATATGCAGCAGTGAAAACTTTCTCACTGACCAGCCTGGCTATCCCAACCTCTCCCCTCTTTATTGCTCCAAACTGAGTCCTAGCTAATATCTCATACATCTGTGGGACATAAGAAGAGGATCTTATTATGTCAAATTTAGAAGTATTGATTATTTACTCAGAATTAAGGACATTACCTCATGGAAATGCCATAATTGGGAATAAAACAATATACGGTGTGCTTGTAGGGATATTAATCAACAATGGGATGATGTGATGCTTACCATCCCAAACATGATTGTGTTCCTGTAAACCCTGAAACATTTCATTACCCTGATTTAACAGCAATTTTAACAATTTGATATTTAAAAAAAAAAAGTGTTCATTCGAAAATTACCTACTACTACTACTATTGTTGAGAAACTACCTCAAAACAGTGGAAAAAAAAAAAAAAAAGATTCCTCTGTCCTGAAGACTGTTCTTTGAATTACGGTGTTGCTGTATATAAAAGCACTGTCAAAGTGGTAGAATAAATTCATATTAAATGTGGTTTATACAAATATAGGGTATAGAGTATATGATATTGTATATTCCGTATGTACTGTGTGTATATGTATATACAGTGTACTAAATATACAGTGTAAAAGTTTAGACAATACACGGTAATGTTAAACTGCTATGTAACTTCAAAGATATATTTATAAACATGGTTGAATTTTTTCATAGTTTTAATTGCCCAAAAAAATCAGGACTAATAAAATAATGGGTTAAACAATGATTCTTTTTCATACATTATTAATTTACGTACATTGTTCTTTTAACTATTTAAAGTTACAGTCACTTTACATTTAATTTACATTAAAATTTGCAAGAACTGTGCAAGAACAGTTGTTATGATGTGACATTTACAATAAATGAATAAATCTGTGATATTTGGAGCACGGTAAAATAATTAAGCTCAGAATTTACAGACCTATAACACACCATGCTTTAACACCTGAATATTGTCAGAAGTTATGAAAACAGGGTAATGGCTAAATCAGCAACCGTATCTGGCTATTGTTTCAATGTGTTCAAGCTTACAATTTGATGTCTCTGTGTCCTCTTAAAGAAAGTGTCCTTGTTTTCATGGCCAAGAAACCTGCAAGCAAAACGTGGACATGATGAATGTACAGTATTGTGTGTGTGTGTGTGTGTGTGTGTGTGTGTGTGTGTGTGTGTGTGTGTGTTTGACTTTAAGGAGGTGGTACAGGAAGCAAACTCTGTGTAAACACTACTACTACTTATGAACACAGACTAGCACAATATATTTATTCTTTCCTGCTTCCTACAGCACGCATACCAAACATGTCCGTAAATAATCAGCTGGTTTTGCATTGCAGTTAAAAAGAAAAGCCTCAAGCATTTGACCAACATTGAAGATGAGTCACAGGGCAGGGGTGGTACTGTACCTCTCTAGCTTGTTCGAGCGGAACTGGCAGGTGTAGTAGTCTGTTGGAGGGTTTGGTACTTCCTGAGCTAAAATATTCTGGGAGTGTAACTTTTTGAGGACTCTTTCTGACCAGTTGGAATCTTGGGATGTCTCAACCTGTAAGAGCAGATCTATCAGACAAAAATAACACTTTGTAGACACATTTCATGAATATAAACTATATAGCCAAAATTATGTGGAACGTGGAATATCACACCCATATGTGGTTCTTCCCTGAATTATAGTCACAATGTTTGGAGCACATTAAAATTTCCCTGTTGAGTCTAACCCTGTTCACAAAGTGAGGGCTATAAAGACATGGTTTGGTAATATTGGTGCAGAAGAACTTGAGTGGTCTGCACAGAGCCCAGACAACTGAACAGCTTCATCAGACAAGTGTCTGTTGCTTGATTCACTCTTTAATGTCTGAATGAGTACAATTCCCTAGGGATTAAAAAAAAAAAAAAAAGCCCTGAAGAATTAATGCCTATAAGTTTGGGTTAGGATGTTCTGCAAGCACATAGTATGGGTCTGATGGTCATCTGTAAACATGGCCATATAGTTTGGCCATACAGTATATTTTGCACGTCTCATGACCCGATACACAGTAACGTTTCTGTAAATTGTGTTCCCCTTGTGTTCCCCCCCTTGATTCACCTGTAATGGAACCCGGAGGCTGATCTCTTCTGCGTAATAACATAACACGTTCCAAGGGGCACTCAAGAGCACGTATGTTGTCTTTGTCTTGCCCTGCACAACCTCTTTCTAACAACAGATAACAAAATATAAAAATATGGATGGGTGAGTCAAACTGGGACATCTGATTGTGCAAAATAACACAACACAGTTATAAAAGGAAAAAACAACCATTACCTTTCTAAATAATCCCCTGCTAGACAAATGCAATTATCTCTGACTTTAACTAGTACTTGTCTACCATTAAGGTAGAAAGTTTTCTCTGTACAATAGAGCCACGCTCAGACTGCCTGCTTCAAGTCTGAAACGCTGGCCTCCCTGGAACTCCTGTAATGGCCCAAACATGTGGAAATGGCTTGAAGCAAGGTCAGGACTATACAGGGATGTCCAAATAACTCTCAGTCGAATTTCTGTAAGGTGCAAGTAGTGCCCATGAATGATTGTGTGTGCAGTTCCCACAGACAGATGCGTCTCTTCCACAAGTTGGCTAGAAGGCATCCATCGATTTTCAAGGCTCGGGCGTTCCACTTGCTGAATGTTCATAGATTTTGAAGTCTTCTATAAATGTTGATCTGTTTTTATACTTTCATATTTGGTTCCTTAAAAATATTCAGTACATGTACTATACTGCAGTTAACATATATTAAAAAGTGCCGATCATCACTTGTGTGACAAGTGGCAAGATTGGTATTTATGAGTCAATACTGACCATCTCCTGACGCAACCCAGCGGTTTGCAGCCTGGACAAGAACTCCATCCTCCATTTGCTGTGGATATCATTAGTGTTTTCGGATGATTTGTATCCTGGTTCAGTAGCCTTTGCTTGATTCACTGGCTCCTCCCACACCAGCACAAAATCTGTTAACAGACAAAATATTAATAATTTTTTCATTTTCCAAACCTATCCCAGAAAGCATAGGACACAAGGTGGCATTTAATCAGGATGGGGTTTGCACCCTTTTCAGGTCACAGGGGTACAAATACTTACCCAATCACACACTACAGACAATTTGGAGACACCAATCAGTCTACAACGCACGTCATTTAAATGTGGGGGGAAACTGGTGTACATAAAGTAAACCCACCAATGGAAAAATTCGAGCCCCCACTCCAGGAGGTGTGAGGCAATAATGCTAAGCACTGAACCACTGTGCCTCTATAGATTCAATATTATAAATGAAAGTTATGAAACAGTTTATGTTTATACCATGTAAGAAAAACTGAATAATGGTAGATTAAATTGTACAATTAAATGATGCAAATACAAAAAACATAAATAGATATTCATCAAATTAGATTTATATTTAGTGACTGAGGTATTTTCTCTGGGGGGCGGCACGATAGCTTGGTGGGTAGCACTGTCACCTTGCACATCCAGGGTCTGGGTTAGATTCCTGTCTCGGCTCTGTGTGCATGGAGATTGCATGTTATTTCCTCCGTGTACTCCAGTTTCCTCCCACAGTTCGAAGACATGCAGATTAGGTTAATTGGAGCTTCCAAATTGTCCCATAATGTGTGAATGAGTGTGTGAGTGTCTGTGCTGTATGTGTGTGTGCCCTTCAATGGATTGGCAACCCATCCAGGGTGTACCCCGCCTCATTCCCTAAGTAGGTTCCTGTTCCCCTCGCAACCCTGTATACAGGATTAATCAGTATAGATGATAAGATAAATTTGTGTTTTCTCTGGTAATCCCTGATCTTTACTAAAAATCAAAAAGCTACTAAAAAGCTTAGTCAGGAGATACATAAGTAATGAACTGGAAGTGAATGTAATATAAAAATTATACAATGCACTGAATCGTCTCATATGTTAACTCCATCCTCCAGTAACATTGGGGTTTTATTTTGGCATTTACATACACACATGCACTCTTATATAATAATAATAATAATAATAATAATAGAAATAAAAAAAAACATCAAATGCAGACTTACCAATGCATGTGACTCCATCACTGAACACATTTCTGTCCTTTTGAGGTGACTGTGGGGAATCCATGTGTCATATGTGACATATTAGATATACAGGAGTTCAATCTAAAATAAAGTTGTACTACCACATTTAACCAAGCTATAATGAATACAAAGCAAGGGTACACATGAGGATCTTTTAGTCGTATGTTACGTGTATGCAAAGCAACAGGTGGGATTAACAATTTGTAAGCTGACTTTGTATAAAGCCACATGCAAACTAATCACTTACACTATATAGAGCTCATACTCTCACAAAGTGGGAGAAATAAAGCAACCATCTTTTTTTAAAATTATTATTTTCAATGTTTCTCAAACACTCATAAAACTTACTCCGCCCATTCCCATGCTTCCGTAGTTATGGTCAGGGAGCACAGACAGGCTGATCAGTGTGGTGCTGTCTTCCACTTCACCCTTCTTCTTCATCGCAACCCCCCAGCATTAGCCAGCCTCCTCACTTTTTTTTTTTTTTTTTTTTACTACTCTCTGTCTGGAAAAGCATGTCAAAATGGCCTAGCATGTTAGAAAGAAAGATTTCTTCATATATTTATAAATGTCTGTTTATCCGTCACATAATAACCACAGACAGCTTGCAGGATTTAAAAACATTAACAAGTGTTTGATTTATTAGCAGTTGGTATTGAGTCAACAGCACTGACAAAGTGAACCTAATTAGCAATGATATCCGGCAAAACAAATGCACATAGATCCCTAAAGGAAACAATGAGCTCACAATTCCCCATACAGAGGAGGAAACACCATGACAAAACACAGGCCACGTGGCCAAGTCCAAAGATGTGAGACACTTGCTGTCTTTCTGTCTCTTGGGTCTCTTGTACACACACTGAACCATCTCTGACTCACCATCAGTGCCAGTGTGGTGACACTGATGAAAATATTTATCGTAACACCAAATGCAAATGTAGCAAAGATATTCATAAAATACATGAGCTCTGAGCACGGAAGAGAAAATGTGTAATGTAATACCGAGAAGCCAAACTTGTCCAAAAAATTTAGTGTTGTTGATTTTCTAATAGGCTTACAGTATCACAGACTAAACTTATCCTAACTTATTATTATAATCTGGTCTCACTTTAACTGTAAAATGATTTTTTCAGACTAAGTCAAATGTCAAAGTAAATCTTATATCCTGACTTCATCAAAAAATGACAACTTTGGTTTAGTTGTCATATATAATAACAGTTAATGTCGATGCAATAACAATGCACAGTTTCGTATACCGTATAAACAACAATGGTCATTGCAAATATATCTAAAAGCTGCTCAGCTGTTTCAGTTACTAGAAGAATACAACCAGGAGGGTTTCCTCTGTGTCGTATCTAAATTAACAACTAACAATGGTGCTTTCCCTGTATTGCATAATAAGCTGTTGTGTTATGTGCCACTGTGGTGTGACTACATTATCGTTATTTGGCTGTGGGATTCCAGTCATGCAGAGACCTGGATCACTTCGGAGTTCTCTTCACAGATGTAAGCAAATCACATCAGACTCATTGTCGTCAAACGCACACTGCTAATGTAAATCAGTTTGGAATCTGATAGCTTCCATTGCAGTAGTCCCTATTTTACATAACACCAAATATTTTTCCTCCACATTTACATTCTCACTGAGGTTTCTCTTGCTCCTTACTTACCTGTTGCTGCCTGAACTTCCCTGTGTTCCGTTCCTCACCTTAGGATCTTTCCTGCACAACTCTATGGTCAATATGGAATGGTCTACAGTTCCAGAGAATGGTTGCGCAGGATGTGGCACTCGCTATAACCCTTCCCCTCAAGAAAGATAAGGTAGAAGGCAGGGCAAAAGAATGATGAGAGATGTAGGGGGAGTGTTTCATCCTGTTTGCTGTTAAGGAGGAGTATTTAGCACTTATACACACACACACGAACACGCACACACACACACACACACACACACACACACACACACACCTATACATATTCGGATCACTACCCACTTTAGCTCATGCATAGTTTGGTCTTTGCTGAAGTATTTTTCTAATGAATGATCAGGCATGTTTATGTTGGCTCCGAATCAGTTAATTATAAAAGTTAATTATATCAGTTAATTATAACATAATTATAATCCATTGCAACAAACTTACCTCCAGCTCACAACACATCTCCAGTCAGATGCAATAAATATTTGGTTGAGTTATAATATACTGTATGAGTTGAGTTGAGTTATAATATACTGAACACTGAAAACAGTAAACTATTGATCTGGAGAACAGGCATTCATTTAAGATGACCTTTCCAGCTAGCATACCTTACCAGGCCTGTTATAAAAGTGGCTTTCTTGGTTTGTGGTTTGGTCCTCTGAATGCGTTTGCAAATGGGCTAATATTGAGGGTTTATTTGGACTGCCCAGGTAAACCTATATGGGATAATGTTTCAGCATTTCACTACAACTTTTGTTTCTTCCTCACAAAAATTGCATATATTTATGTTAGATTTGCATTTTGTAATTTGATTTTGCAGACAGCATGGTGCCATAGTGGTTAGCACCGTGTCCCTCGACTTTGAGAGTTCGATTCCCGCTTCAAGTCTATGTATGTGGAGCTGGTATGTACTTGGTGAGTTTTCTTTATGTACAGTACTCCTGTTTCCTCCCACAATTCAAAGACTTACAGGTTAGGCTAGTGTTCCCAAATCGCTCAAAGTGTGTGTGTGTGTGTGTGTGTGCAATGAATTGGCACTTTGTCCAGGGTGTACTCCACTAAAACACTCGCGCACTAAATCTTCAGGTATAGGCTCCAGGCCCCTGCTACCCTGTGCAGCAGACTTCACTAAAAGGCAGACCACTTTGCTTTTCTGATAAACGAGAATAAATAATATTCCAATAATCCAGCACTTTCTTCCTCAAGGTGGACATACCTATACACATCATTTAATAGAGTGCATCAACAGAATAGTTTAACATGTATTGACAGAGTGTGTAGAAGCAACAGAAAGGAAAGCACGACAGAGCATGGCTTACTCAAAAAAAGGAAAGTAGACTATGCAAACTGATCCTTCAAAGATGAATAGACAATATATGTTAAATTCTTCCTACAGGAAGTTTAAAACCAGTTTGTCTCATATTTGCTGAAATGACGTGACGATAAAAAAAAAAAAAAAAAAAAGCAGTAACGTCAAGTGCCACTATAAATAAGAAGGATCAGCTGTTCAAGATGAGGAGCCAAATACCCGAAAAGAGCCCGGTGTGACAGAGCAGTCCTTTCACATTCATTAACAGCCCAGCAGTGTGCAAATGAAGATTCACTAAAGAATGATTAAAGATTGTTGTTTGTATTCAATACAAATACAAGGAAATATATGCAGATATCAAAGTCCAAAATGTCAACATGTTTAACGTAGTTACTGAAAACTGACATATATTATTTAAATGCTATGTAAATGTAAAATTGCTCTTTAAAAAAAAAAAAAAAAAAAAAAAATTTAAAATAACTGCATATATAGAGATCTAAATCCTAACACATACATGAAATTTAAGACCTCGGCTTAAAGAAAATTTAATTGGCCGGACCTTCTTAAATTATTAATTCAGTATATATGATTTACAGGATATGCAGTAGAGTCAAATAATAGGCTAATATGATAAACAGTGTCTCTTAGGCAGTCCTGTGGTCTTTTTTTAATGTCTGTTATATAATTTCTATCTGAACAACTTCTTTTAATCTAGTCTGAAAAGCTGACTCAATAATGAACCACATCATATGGACTGCACTTGGCTTTGCAGATTTCTATAGGGAAATGTTCTTAACCACACAGATAACAACATATCATTCGAAATAAAAAAATAATTGTAGCTAATTATAAGAAGACATCATTTTAGAGCTGACGTTATGAGGTGGGTTTTAGGACTTTAATTATGGAAAAGAAGAAATACTTCCTATTTCACAGGAGGGACGACACTAATAATGAGCGGGAAGACCAGCATGCAGTGACTTTCAGCCTGTGAGGTGTGTGTGTGTGTGTGTGTGTGTGATGTAACGGATAGCGTACGAGTAGGTGTACAGTTAACTGTTATTGTAATAATTTGTGCAGCATTATTTGTATTTCCGTGTGCTTCTGCAGTCGTATTTTTACGTTTTGAATATTATTTCGCGTTTTTTGTTTTGTTTTGTTTTTTGCAATACTGTAGCTGTTTGCATTGTTAAAAAGTCAATATGTTGTTTTTGTTCCTCAGGGATGCCGTCAAATGTCGAGATAAAAGCGTGGCTGCGTGACCTCGGTCACGTGACCAAGCGCGCGCGGGAGCTGAGCGGCTCAGACGGGACCATCATCCGCCAACAGGACACGTTTTTCCACACGCCGAAGCAGGGCCGCCTTAAACTGAGGGATTTTTTAGTGAGTTTGTTCACCTGAAGAATATATAAATAACTGAGAAAGAATAAAACATATTAAGCCTTTATATACCTGTTAATTGCCTTACAGAATGGAAGTGGACAGCTGATATTCTATGAGAGACCAGACATGAGTGGTCCCAAACTGTCCAACTACTCCATCAGTCCCACAAATGATCCACAAGGCCTGACTGTAAGCACTGCAGCATCATCAATGTCATTATTGTACTCCAGAACAGAACGATAATGTCAGTGGACAGAAGCCTTAATGATCTGTCAATCAGTTATGCATGAAGATCTGGTTAAATAATCATACACAAGAATGTGTGTGTGTGTTGTGGGGGATTGCATTTTTCTACCCTGAGATTGGTGGGTTTCCTTCAGGTACCCCAGTTTTCTCACACAGTCCAAAGACATGCAGATTAGGCTAATTGCCATACCAAATTGCCTGTGTATGTTCTCTGCAATGGATTGGCACCCTGTATAAGTGCCTGTGCTTTGTGCCCAAAGCCCCCCCCACCCCACCCCCCAATGACCATGTGCAAGACGAATCTGGAAATACATAAAAGGCTAAAATAATACTGAACCATCTAAAACTAAATGTTGACCATGTTTAATTAAATTGTTCAAATACAGTTAGACACCACTGGAATCTAATCCTCACCAAATATGATTAGGATTAGAAGGTCAATAATATGTTAATTTTGTATGTGTAAAATGTTACCTTTCTTTGTTAGGATGGTAATGCAATGAGAAAAAAAAAAGGTACAGCTCATTTTAACATGCATTTCAATCTTTGGTTGAAAGCTTATCAGTTGGACATTTGATGGATGGAATTAATGAATGAATAAATAAATTAATTCACTCATCAGTTAGTGAAACTAAGTTGATGGGTGGCCAGTGTTTAACATTACGACATGATCATTCAATCCACAATGGGCCATGTGGTGTGTGTGGGGGGGGATATTATTTGGCGCATGCCCAAAGTAGATGAGAAGATCAGTTAGCAGTCCATTAGTAGAGTAGAGTACCTCTGGTAGTGGTTACAGCTGTAATCCTGGGAGTACAGTCTAAATGAGATTCTTCACAGGGCACCACACACACACATTTATGAGAACATTCACACTTTAGTGCAATTTACAGTTGTCAGTCCGCTTATTTACATATTTCGGGAGATCAGAGGTTACCAGAAAACCTGGTTGAAATTAGAACTACTGTACTTGGGTTTGAATTGTGAATCTTAAGTTGGTTAACCAGAAAGGTCTGACATTTTGTGTTGTATTTTTCCTTTTTGTGTAGAAAGTTCTATCAGATGCTTTAGGACAGGTGGGCCAGGTAAAAAAGGAGAGACACCTGTATATGGTGGGACAGACCCGAGTGCATGTGGACACTGTTGAGGGCCTGGGAGACTTCATGGAACTTGAGGTATAGTGGATGCAAGATGCATGAAGTGGGAGTGTAAAATGGTAGGCTGCTAACTGCAGTGTGTGGTGTGTGTGTTGATACAGGTAGTTATGAGAGAAAATCAGAGTACAGAAGAAGGAGTTGCCATTGCCCACCAGCTGATGCAGGATTTGGGTGTGAAGAAGGAGGATCTTATTGACGGTGCATACATGGACCTTCTACTTGAAAAAGGCCATCAGAATGGAAAGTGATACCTGTTTTGAATGTCTGTTCAGTTTTGTCAATAAAAGTCAATATTTTTGTATTGCTGTTTATTTTATTATTTTTTAAAGGCTGATGTTACAAATATTACAGACCACTAAAATAAGAAATTATTATGAAGTTTATTTAAATGTTTTATTACATTTCCCACATTACTAAATGATTACAAGGCATTAAAATCATCATCTTATAAAGGAATTGATGAGTTACTACATCATGTTATATTGAAGTCTTACATTTATCATACTCGCACATCTGTATTGGTTTACTGAGTCTTGGTCACCTGTAGGTTACACTGAGTGCTCTCTACATACAGTATACAGAATCAACATAATACTCTAAAAGTGTGATCATTATTGGTTACAAAACTTGTATACTACTATACTTGTCTGTTAGATGTCAGAGAGAGGATAGACCAGATATCCACTGAAGGAGTTGTAGCCCTGCGTATCTCCACACACAAACCTTCCAAGCACCAGCTCAATGTAAACTTGGTTCCCCTTTTTCAGATTAAGCAGCACTACTTGTGTGGCGCTGTCCTCTGCATCCTCACGGTTGTCTTCCCAGGAGGAGGCTATCACCTGGCCGTCTTTCATCAGCTGTACCTTGTGGTAGAGGCGCTCTCCATCTGCTCCCAAATTTGAGTAAACCGTGTAGGAGAAGGAGTAAAGGCCAGCATGTGGGGCCGTGAATGTTCCTGTGCACATGTAAATATCATATCGTAATTAGCTCTAGCTTTGGTTCATGAATTTGTTATGGTTGAAATGTGTTAAGTGAAAGTAATACACTACCTGGCCGAGAACAATGTCACACACATTTCATTCAATCACCATTAAGTTTAATTACAGCATTGTGGTGGACAGTTTATATGTTAAAATGATTCCTTATGCTCCCAAAACCACTCTTTCACAATTTAACTCATTTTGGCACACAACAGCTTTCTCCTCAGTACTGCGTTCCATACCAACCAACAGTACTTTCACCCATGCTGTGAGTGACAGCATAAATAACGATTGCAGAACACCTGGGACGCAGAATGATCCATATAGTTAAACGTCCCAGTAGTGTTACTGTGCAGTATCACACCCACTCCTGAAATGCTTCTCATCCAATCAGATTGCTTGGTCAGAACACACTGTTGGATAATTGTGTAGTGTGTGTTTTGTATACGTATAAAGGATGCTCACCCATTGAAGGATTATATCCATAGCCTACATTAAGTGAAACATTGTTGTAAGAGATGGACACATTCCTGTTGAAAGGTCCAAAACATCCAGTTATAGGTGTTATTGTAGCTGCAAACGATATATTACGTCCACCTGGTGTAAAAAGAGATGATGAGAAATACAAGAACGTATTTTTAGCAAAAAATGTTTTACAATTTACTTCTAGTCAAATGATGCCTGACAAGTACTATAGGTGATCTGTTGAGGGAAACAGGGATTGTTACCGGTAACCTCCTCGATCTGGTTACTGAGATCCTGCAGGTCCTTCCACAGGCCCACTATTTGCGTGAAGGTTGACTCCTCCAGCTGGAACAGAGGTGCAGTCACACAGCAGCAGCCTCTTGGCTTCTTGAATGTACACTCACAGTCCCATCCTCCACAGGGCAGAGTCCCAGTCCAGTTAGCTGTGTGCAAGAGAGCAACATCAAAACCTTTAATTTTCTTTATGCATTAGGGGGAAAGAACATGCAAGTTGATGAAGTATAAGATAGTCTATTGAAAGAAACTTACCTGCTGCTTGCCTTATAATATCCAGGGGATTGCTTGTTTGTGCCCTTAAGCATGGACACAGTGCCCCCAGCAGGCCCAGAACTGCCACTGCAATTATCTTTATCATCTTTGCTACTGTAATTCAAAGAGTAACAAAATTCAGTATTTAGTATATATACAGTATATATAGTACTTCAACAGAAAACATGACCACTCTCCTGTAATGGAGGGCTGTTATTGATGCGTTTAATAAATGTAAAAATTTTTATGGGAAAATGCATAAAAGTGCATGGATAAGCAGGAAGTTATCAAAAGTATTATTTACAATAATGTTTGAAACTCATGCAACCATTACCATTTGAATTCGCATTTTATAACTGAAGTTTTAGACAACTGGCAAACTTAAAGCAACAGTTTTTTTTTAACATAAAAAAAAAAAATCAAATTTCAATTATAATAGATGTCTAAGCGCAATTGTTGGGGCAATTGATACATTTCTCAAATCTATGTTGTTTGTTTTGGCTTGATCATGTATGGACACATGGTCAGTAATAATACACAATATGCTCTTGTAAGTAATCAGAATTACTATTATACTGTATAATTGAAACAATGGTTCCACAACCTTATTCATTAAAAATGATTTAGAAGTCTAGTGTTTTTTTTAAATATTCTTTTCGGTCTACAGGAAAGTCCATTAAGGTGTTTCTCCATAATCAATCATCTACTAATATTGAAGCGATAATTAAGGAAAATCTTAATACATTTTAAGTACTACTACTTTTTTAGTTTAGTTTATTACTAGTATTACATATGAACTTACTTTCTTATAAATTTAAAGCATACATAAATTATGTCTTGCTAGATTTATAAACCTTGTAAAATGACAAATCAGTATATACTGTATATAATGGATATGCAAATATTTAACTGGTTGCTAGTTCATTATCAGATATTTGTTTATTTCATATATTGATGAAGTAATTAATAATCTTTTAACTTAGTGTAAAAGAGAAGACAATCTGTTTAGAAAAACTAATTCACAAAAAATACTAGTTTAGTAACTAGTTTACAAAAAATAATTGTATGCATTATAATTATGTAAGACTAGCATCGGATTCTTACATACTGCTTAAAGGTAAAGTTTAGAGATAAGTGTGATGTTTTATTTTGAAAGAGTTATTCTATTTACTTACTGTGATCCTGAGAGATGCTGATGAGCAAAGTCAACTACGCGAAGCCAATCTTTGAGTCTAAGCGTGTGTGTGTGTGTGTGTGTGTGTGTGTGTGTGTGTGTGTGTGTATGTGTGTGTGTGTGTGTGTGTGTGTGTGTGTGTGTGTGTTTGTCTTTTGTGCAAAATCGTATTCATTTGTTAGAATTAGTGACATATGATCCAGCCATTGTATCACTAATGGGAATATGGGGTAGTGTTAATTACTTCCTTTCTGTTACTGTATCCTGTATGAATCTAATGCAGCCCACATGGGAGCTTATAATGTGTGTGTCTGTTTCATATGGTTTATAAGGACACCAGGATCATGTTTTAGCACTTTGTGTGTTCTTACACCAGGCATTAAGGTTAATGGCCATTTAAGCCATGTTATTTGCTGCATTTATTCACTCTATCTCATGATCAGAAATCCCAGTGCTGAGGCAGGTACATAATTTTTAGCCTGATTCTCATAGTTGGGTGTGGACTGTGCCTAGTGATCTTATCACCTGTGAAAGCAAAAACACACTCAACTGTAAAAGGTGCTCCAGTTTCATATGCAGTAGGAAGGAAGTTTAATTAAACATGTTTCTGGAATGTTTCTCGTTTTTAAATTTTTTTTTCTTATTATTTAGAGCATTAATCACAGTAAGAAATCTGTTCAGCTTGAATAGTGCTGCAAAGTTGATCGCATAAAAATTGAAATTGCAATACGGACCTTATACGGATTATTTAATCACAAAAGGATGCAATTACAGGTAACATACACATAGATGGGAATTTGTTTAGAGTTTGCCAGTAATTAAAGTTTTTTATATATATATAATTTTGAGCAAACATCCTCTGAATGTTCAAATTTGTACATTTAATAGTAAAATATCACAGTCGTAGTCACAATAATCACATCACAAGTGGTGTTTTTTTTTTTTTCCCATTAATTTATGTTGTCCCAGTCTTCAGTGGTATACAGTATAACAATGATTGTAAGGTGTGTTGTGCACATACAGTATAAGTACTTGTGTAATATTGCTTAATATTGCTATACATGCATGACTGATATCAAAAGGAAGGAAAGAGACATGAATACTTACATAAGTCTATGAATTATTTTGACTCCTGGAACAATACTTTTTTTTAAACAATATTTATTTTCATAGCTTGAAGCATAATATAGGGTGGCCCAAAAGTCTGGATGCACAGGCAGTTTTTCTCATATAAAATTTGAATCTTTTGATTTCAGACCCATTTTGGCTTTGAAACTAATTACAAAAGATCAAATAAAACCAGATCTAACTACACTCAACTTTTTTTTAGCTCATATAAATTGACCCAGAACTGTTGTTGCACTGCATTACATACATATATGCATGAAACCATGTCAGTTTTGATAGATTAAGAGATTGTCTTCAGTGTTCTTGTATCCCACATACTGTAAGTGATGCAAAGTCAAAGGAATTTATATTTTAAATACATTTTACCTGTGGATCCAGACTTCTGGGCCACCCTGTATTTTCACTATGTGATGACATCTGATTACAGCAAATATATCAAGTGTTATGTGAGTCAATAATGAGTAAAAACAAATAGGTAATTTCAGTTTTATGCCATTATTCTAAATTGGCTATTGCAGTGCATAATGTTTGTCTGTATTATTATTATTATTATTAGGGCCCAAGCACAGGACCCTCTTGTTTTCTTAAGAATTTTTTTTCCACCATTTTGGCCTTTTTGGCGGTCATAACATGCTCAAAAACTCATAAATATTGGCAGAAAGGTTGGAATCTGCTGCTATTAGGATGCCTGACTTGAGTACACATTTAGAGCTCACTGAACTGAACAAATTTCACATTGCATGTCATGGGCTCAACTCAACAGGAAGCCAGTTATTTTGTGTTGTTTGCCAAAATGCACCCGAAGGAATTTGATATATTGAGTGACATCACATTGAGTGACCACATAGTGTGATGCTTTTTTTTCCAGCATCTGAGGCTTTTTGTAGGTCTAAACATAAAATTCACCCTTTTCTAAAATTATGTCATAATGGTATTGGGATATCCCCTTTAAATGCATGTGCCCACTGTGCCTGCTCTCTTTCTGGTGTGCCGCAGCGATGGCGCAGGGTGCTTTGGCCCGCTCATCATTGCTTGCAACTATATTTATTATCATTATTACATATCAGCAGAAAGAATAAAGACAAAAAATAACTGTTCTTCATTCCTCTTTATTTTACATTCACTTGAATAAAAGCACTTAGTTCTTTGTTTTACAAATTACATACATTTACTTAAGTTTTAAAGCTTAGACAAAATAAAAGAACAAGAAACTTGTTTTGAATGCTCATTTCACACAGTATGAAATGAACCTGTAGTAGCCATGTTGAATCTGGAGCTTGTTTATGAATTGGGAATCCAATAGATTTTCAGATCAGGGATTTGATATGAGAGCCGATTGATACATGGCCTTAATTTAGAAAGATCTAAACAAAACATGGCATTAGTGTTATAGTGTTAATTAGTGTTATTATTATTATTCTGTAGCATAAAGCAAAAAGCCACTGAAGGTGTTGTAATGGCTGTTGCCATCACACAGGAAGCAGCCAGGAGGGAGAGTTACATCCACTGTGTCCCCTGCTTGCATCTTTATTGCCAGGACAATGGTAGCACTGTCTTCCTGGTCCTGGTTGTTGTACTCGCGGAGTGTTGCAATCACAAGACCATTTTTACGCAGAAGAACACTGGCAGCCAATAGGGCACCAGGGGCACCTGCATCACTGTATGCTGTAAGGGCCAGCACATAGACCCCTGAGCGTGGGACTGTAAAGACACCTGTGCTTATATTGTAGGCATTATCTAAGTTAATGAAAATAACCTGGTATTTCACAACCGTATCATCTCGGCTGTACATTTGGCATCGAGAAGTGTCAGTCAGGGCCACTGAAAAGGCACTGCGGCTGGCTAGGGGCATAGAGAGAGAGAGAGAGAGAGAATCAAAGAATGTCTCAACCAATAGCACTAATAGTCAACTGTCAAGAGTGGACATAAATTTATCAGGCTAACTTTAAGCATAGGCTTACTCACAGCGTACAAAGTTCAGAGAAGCCTGAGCCCTCTCCAGACCCTTGCGCATCTCGATCATGCTCATGTTGAAGTACCTCTCCATTCTCATCATCTGCTTTTGCATCAGGCAGCAGTTACAGGAGTCAGAGTCAGTGAGACAAACTGCAGACAGAAAACAATGAATCAGCTTGTAATTTACCTTTTAATTCATCCATGCTGAAGTTCCCTAGGTTGAATTATATATATTTACTTTCTTATTTGTTATTTTATTTTAAAGTTAATTTTCACCGTTGTCAATGACGGGTTCAGGCTGACTCGGTCCTCCAGGTCCATTCCAAGAGAATACAGCATTGGTTGCAAATGAACATCCAAACAGGCACAAGAACACAAGTCCTGGATTCGGAAAGAAAATATAGTAAACAAGGTGTTTTTAGAGATATCTACAACAATAAAAACATCCAGTCAGAAGATGATTTCTTAACTGCCTACAAGCTGATATTAAAGTTAATGACCATGGTATAATATGAGTAGACCAATTAGAGAGATGATCTCTTTAGAGCTTTATTTGGATCTTGCGTTATAACAAAGTTTTTCATGTCTTACCTCTCATTCTGCTGTGTGTCGGCGACGATGCTTGTCTACAGTTTGTGGAGTTTTACCTATAAAGGGTTGTTTCGCTCCGCCTCTTTATTTCTCTAGGTGTTTGTCTTTGTCCCAGTGATGAGAAATAAGTAGGACATTATCTGACATCTGAAGCACCTTGTATTATCTTGTACTACTCCCATAGACCATTAACTGGTGCACAATTACAGTCCAGATCATCATCTACTGGGAGCAGACCTGTTGATCTGATGCAAAACACAATGCTCCAAAGAAATTCTGAAGCTTAGAATCCCATTTGGGATTATTTGGTCTTTTTCAATAAAACAAAAAAAATAGTTGCCACATTAGAGTATTGTTAAGTCAAATGGAGTTCTTGAGCACCACCTTGATGATTCATCTGAGATCCCTCCCGGTTTAAACAAGTATAATCTGAAAGATCGTAGGATACATTTTATAAGCATTAGTCAACAACTCATACTGTATATTAATTATGATTATAACATGTTTTTTTTTCTACAACAATGAAGTTCTTGAAAGCATTTAAACTTTTCACAAATACATTTTTATCTCTATATTAAGAAATTAACAACTTCCTTTAAGAAATCCATTAGTGTGACTGGAATTGCTTTAAAACAGCTATACCATAGTTGTCATACCATTATTTTAAAATAATATAATGCATTTAACACATTTATACATGCAGTGGCTGCTGTTACTTCATAGTAATTCTCTTTTCTAAGTGGAAAAGGAAGAAAAGTTTCTTTGAGTTGTATGAAATGCCCATTTATTTATATCCATCCCTTTATCAAACAGAGCTTCTAATTTAGGCGTTAGTTTCTTTAGATCTTTATTCAGAGCACTGCACATGACATGAACAAACAGGACCAGTTTGAACGCTACAGAAATAGCACCTATAGACATCTAGAGGATTTAATTAGAACTTTGCTGAATCAGTTGTTTAGGGTCTTTATACTGCAATAATAAAACCAAAATAACCATCTACTGTCTTCAAATCACAGCCCCATCAAGCTGCCACTGCTGGAAGCATGAAGCAAATTACAGTATATACTGTAGTACATACAGTAGAATAAAACAAGAAGTCATTAAAAAAAAAGTATATAAAAAAAACTTTTTAAAAGTTTAAAACAAAGCATCTTGAAAACAGTTGACTTTAAAATAGAAAAGAGAAAGAGAGAGAGAGAGAGCTCCCACTAAGTATACTGTAGAGTAGACTGGACAAGCTGTGAATGCCACAATGTATCATTAAGATTGAATTGTACGATCAGCTGAGATTGATGCTGATCAGTAGTACCAGTCATTTCCTTTACATCACATTAAACATATTTATGTGTTTCAAAGAACAGTTGACATCACCTTCTATCATTATTAGACATATCCCGCCTTATACATTATTATCAGATTCCAAAATTTAGTCATATCTAAGAATGGTTATCGCAGGCGAGACAAAACACCACTTGTCCAGATTGAAAAGCCCTGAAAAGAGTGGTGTGACTGTTGACATTTAAACACAACAAATACACTCCTTCCTTCAGTGCCTTCTCAGAAGCCCCACACCCACAAGGAGCAACTTGTGATGACTAGATGACTGGGTTAGAGCATCAAAAACAACACCTCTTGTGGGTTGTAAACAGTAACTGACAAGCAGTTACACCCTACTGAGCGTATTTCAAGGAAAGGAGAAGTGGCAACTGGGTCATGGTTGTCCTAAGCTTATTCAGATACTCTGGGCACGTGAGCATTAGAACTGGACCATGAAGTGATGGAAAAAGGTCTTGTGGAGTCTTTGTCTCAATGGGTCAGGGCAATTTTGGTGGCACAAGGAAAACTTACATAATTTGTTTGTGTGTGTGCGTGTGTGTGTGTGTGAGAGAGAGAGAAAAGGTCTAACAACAATTAAATGTAAAACAGTAATTCAAAAATCTCACAGTTGTCACAGAAAGTCATGGAGTAGTGAATTATTAGCAGAGTCCTCTTCTAATTTATTTACTGTAAAAAAAAAAACTAAAAAAAAAACACAGTTTTGGGACTAAATATTTGAAGGTACTATATGACCTCATTCCCATGTACATGGAATACTGGACTATAATAGGTTCATGACAGGTTGAGTCTATTTTGTGACTTTTGCACAGTATTTAAACACTTCACCCTGTATAATCTACCTTTCAAGAATTAACCATTAAAAATTTACAACTTTAAGTTTAGAGGTAAGTTCTAGCATGTACTGTATGTAGGACAAGCATAAATGTTCCAACCAAAGCCAAAAAGAAAGAATTAGATACCAACAGCATACAAAAATTGATTGAATGTTCTATTTCTTTGTGTATGTGTGTGTTTTAATTTCTAATGTGTTAATAATCTTTTTTTATATAAAAAAAAATACTGTTGGAGACAAGAAGTGGGTATTTACTAGAGTTCATCATGTTAAGAAGTGGTTTCTTAAAGAAACAGACCATATGGAAGTGCTTCATTTATTATTAACAAGCATTAATGCACAACACCAAATTCATCAGTTGAACTTCATATCCTAATACATTTATATTAAGACAATTACTATGTAGTTTGTGCATTCATACAAAAGAGTGCAGTTGCATCTTTAATCATTAATGTCCTTCCATTTACAGACTTGTAGGATCGGTGTCAACTGTGTGCACTAAAGTGTTTTTTTTTTAATTATTATTATTATTATTTTTACATTTTTTTGCTTTTGTCCCATCTGTAGTTGAATGATTACACCAGCACCAAACCCCTATATTTCTGTTATATAGTGACTCAGAAAATGTCCCAGTGATTTGTATGCTTGCAGCTACATCTAGTGGTAAATCTGTTCACTTCACAGTGTAGTATCTCTTTATCACTCATCCCAGCTGGCAAATAGTGATGGTAGAACCCACACCAGTCCAGAAGCGGAAACCAGGGTAGAGAGCTCCAGTAAATTCAGTTTCGACGCAGCAGATCTGGTGGGCCTGGTTGTGAGAGACCCTGTAGAAGGCTAGAACACCTGCTTGTTGGTCCACATAGACCCCGATGCGCCGGGCTTTAGGAGCATCTAGAACTGTT
The DNA here is from genome assembly GCA_030014215.1 of Clariallabes teugelsi. NCBI lineage: Eukaryota > Metazoa > Chordata > Actinopteri > Siluriformes > Clariidae > Clariallabes > Clariallabes teugelsi. The sequence goes on from JAQMYG010000003.1 coordinate 12,627,905, forward strand.
TCCCTTCCTGCATGCCACACAGAAAAGGCTGTGCCTGACCAGTATAGGGTCCATGAGTGCTCATTATGGCCCAGCCTGGAGCTGTCATCTGTTGTAGAACGCCCAATGTCTTTATAGGTTACACCAATCGTGACCTGCAGAAATTATTGTGCTGCATTAAAGATATTTCAGTGGTTTATACTTCATTTAAAAAGATCAACTAGAATTTAATCTGTTGTATTTAAATCTAGAGATGATTCAAATAGTGAATCACCCTATAAATATATCCAATTATTTTGTATTGGTGATTATTATCTTTATTTTAATTTACATTAAATAAACATTTTTCATTATGCTAAAAATTATGTCTACACACTATACTGTATACTGTATGTTACTCTTAAACAGACTCTTTGTCTCACTATTATAAAATGAATAAGTTATAGTGAATGTGTTCATTACCTTCGGGCCTGTCCATTCGACCTCCCAGTAGTAGGGACTTCCTGCCAAAGGCTCCCGACACATGACCTGTCTCCAGTAGACAAAGCGTTCAGCGTGCTCTGGATAATTCTGATTTTCTGCACGGAGAGTGGCCTTGCGGTCTCCATCAGACAAGCGGATGTGACGATAAGCACTGTTGCTGTCCAGTGTGGGATCAAAGCGGACTAAGCGGGATGATATAGAGAAATAAAGGTTTTTATTGTATTCTGTTATTCTGCACAAACAAAAGTCCTTGACTGGTTTGAATTGACTTGTATAGAAGTATTAAATAAATAAGATATTCTGAAAAGTACAGTATCTTGCTTTAAAAAAAAAACTAACACAATGTAAAGTTCAGTTGAAATGTCAATGTGCAGTTTAAAGTTTAGTTTAAGGGAGTTGTTATACCAGTTTTAAGAAACCTTCCTCAAATAAATGTTTAATCCTAGCCTTAACAAACTTGCGTTAAATAATCCTAACTTACATTTTAGCATTTCCTCCCTTGATTTAGGTGCTGGATTTTCCACACTTAGGGAAGTCAGTTTCTTCTCTGCAAACAAGAAATGTATTAAAACTAAAAACAGATATTTTTTTTCCTTTGAATATGTACTATACTTGAATGGCTATGTGTTTATTATTATTATTATTATTATTATTATTATTATTATTATTACATTATTTACCAGAGTTTGCAGAGGAAGCTGCAGGATTCTGAGTTGTTGTGGTTTTTGGTTTACTATCAGTATTGCTGGATTCTGGTGTCATTTCAGAAGCTGAAGAGAAAGAAGGATTACTTGTATTGTATTCATTATTTTAAAAAATAATATAATGTTATTTTACAGAATTGTTCTGTATTAAGGAGAAGTTAAACATTTAGGATGCCTTTGAGCCAAGAACTAATGAATTAATGAAAAATTAATGGCTACAATGATTTGAATAATGACAAAATGCAGCGAATGAAAACATGATTGGCAAATTTAACAGATCCCTAAGGAGTGGGTAAAAAAAAAAAAAAAACATTTGCTTACCTGTAGTTTGGGAAGCAGCCTGCAAATTGCTGGGATTGGGGCTGTTCTTTGATGGCTCAGCATTAGGCATAGTTGGTGGTTTTTCTGCTTCATTCACTGTATTTTTAAAATGTATTGTTGTGGATTGAAGTTAATGAGCAAATGTTAAGCTCTTGCAATTTCTTATCAGAGTGATAGTACAATGATAAAACTTGATGAGCTAAGACCCTAAACATTTACAGACAAAGTAGTTCGTGGAAAATGAAGACTACACAGAAATTTAATTTAACCACTTTTTAGGCCTCTTCAACTTTCACAGATGTGTTTTCATTATCATATAGTGAGTAACAAACATGGTCAAACGGTGTATTTTTAAATACTAAATATGAAAATATTCACATCATAGACTTTTGCCTTTTTCTGTTTTGTTAGACATATGCATTTGCCATAATCTATTATCCACAGCCGATTTCTGATATAACTGGTGCAGCTCTTCTTTTTACCTAACCAGACACACTAAAGAATGCATTATATTATGTAATATTTTAAAAAGGCATACTTTATTAGACAGGCTCTCACCAGCTCTGAAGATACTGGCCAGGCTTCCTTTACAAAGGTCTTGCAGCCCCTCTCTGAAAGCTCCAAGCGCTGATCTAATCCCAGACTGGACTGACTCTTGGGGTAAAGTCTCCAGCTGTGCGTTTCCGCCCACATCCACATCACATGTCGTGTCAAGTGTCTGGCACAGACAGGCAGTGATGAATTAAAGAGCTTCAATGTATGGTTATATGTTAAATACAGAAACATCTATAAAATACCATTTTTATACGGTTTATGACTTAATGGTGACCTATTCAGAGACTTACACCAGGGACAGGATACAACTGAGCTGTTGAGGGCCATGGGTAAGAGATTAGAACTAATGACCTTCTGATCAGTAAGCTACCACTGACCCATAACTCCACAGAAAGAATAAACAGGTCTGCACTAGATATTTACATAATAAATAAATAAATAAATAAATAAATAAATAAAAAACACCATAATAGTAAACAACAAAGACACATATAGAAAGGCTGATCATACCGTTAGGAATTGAATAGAGTCCTGGGAGTTCGTTAGTCTGTTTAGCTCTTCTTCTTGTTTGTGCAGTTCGCTGATCTCCTCCTGTAGTTTATAGCGATGACTCTCTATACGATTATCAGTGGAAGCCCCATAAGCTTGAAGGAGTTCCATTACTTGTGAGCTCATCAACTCCACATTCTTCATTACTTCACCAAAAAGCACCATATTCTCTGCCTGCAGCCCCTGATTGGCAGTCTATCACAAAAATTAGGAAAAATAAGGAAGCAGAAAAAGAAAATTTTGAAACATACAGTACAATCAATAATTGGCTCTAACCATTAGGCAATGTTTATTTTCTTATGTCAGAAAACACAGATCATCTGTATAATACAGGGTGTGCACCTGCCTTGTGCCCAGTAATGTAATAAATGTAACAAATTGTGCTATTCATCATCTATACTTACACTAGACACATGATCCTATTAAATTTTCAATTCAATATTACAGTATTTATGTAGCTCTTTTAAGAACGGTCCTTGTCGCAATGCAGCTTTATGAAATCAAAAGAAAATTGTGGAAATTAGTAAAAAATGTGTGAGAAAATATGTACAAATCAAAATGATCAGATGTTATATGTTGTGTTTTTTAAAATTAAAGATATTCACCATGGGACTAAATAATTGGGTCATTACTGTGTATATTCATTCATCTTCAATACTGTTTATCTTATGTACCGGGTCTCAGATGCATGTAGGCGGCATCCCAAAAGCCTTAGGGAATGAGACAGGGTCACACACAATAAAACAATTTGGTAATGCCATTGAACCTAATCTGCATGTCTTTGGACTGTGGGAGGAAACTGGAGTACCCAGATTAAACTCACCAAGTTTGGGGAAAACATGCAAACACTATGCACACAGACCCCAGGCAGGAATCGAACGCTGACACCCCGAGGGAATCAAACCCTGACTCTTAAAGAGCGGTCTTAGGGAATATCCTTACCTTGTTAGCTTCAAAAATCTGTGGTAGTGTCTGAATGATCCTCTCCCTTTCTTGAATGCTCCTGTGTATCTTTGCCTTCATTTTTGACAGCTCTTGCTGTTTGCAAGGAAAGTTACAAAATATTTAATATAATTAACTCCACTATTCAGGAGACTACTTAAAAATGCTATATTTTTTATTTTAATAAAACAAACTTAAAAAATTACACAAATAGAAAGTAGAACAACATAGAATGTAAGCAGTTACCTCCTTTTCCTCATCTGGATGCACCACTCGATGACCCTTGTGTTCTACGAGGCCACATTCATCACACACACTCTGTTTATCATCACAGCAGTAGAGCTCCAACACCTGTTTGTGTAATGGACACAGCTCGGGTGAAGTGGAAGGGAGTTGAGGATATAATCCCCCCTGCATTGTCTTTTCATCAGGTCCTGTAGCACTCTCAGAACTTCCTGCTGATGGTTGGAGAGAAGGGTTCACCAGCATGTCGTTAGAACAACACACAGGTGATGAATTGTCCGGTTCTCCTACTCTTAGTTTCTTCATGGCTTCCATCAGCATGTTATTTCTTCCCAGAGTTGGCCTGGGATTGAACATCTGTCTACACTGAGGACAGGAGAACTTCCCCTTTGCTGCAGCTTTATCCCAGTGCTTCTGGATGCACTGAAGGCAGTAGGTGTGACCGCAAGGAATTGTAGCTGGGTCGCACAATATTTCCAAACATACAGGGCATGAAAAGTCTTCTGTAGAGCAGCTGGATGCAGCCATTTTGGTGAAGGTCCTTGTAGATTGTGAAACAAACCACGTCTCAAAAATGTGACACTTTTATGTGAAACCTAGGGTGGGTGGAGCTGATTACTGGTGTAACAGGTCTGGTTCCATGTGTGTCACAAGTGAGTATTGCCCAAGCACATCACCAGTTTCAAGTTGTTTTAAATGAGGTAGGCTGAGAGGAATTCAAAAATGTGGATTGACTGGTTTTACAATCATTTTATAACTCAGTGTGAGAAGAATTACCCTTTAACACTTGTTGGAATTAGGAAAGTTTTTTCCACTGGGAAAGTCCTGAATTCACAAGTAATGATGTCAGCCTGTAGTATTTTTATTGCTGTTGTTGTATTTGGTAAATAACAAATTTTCTGGAATTTCCTTCAAGATCAATAAAATATCTATCTATCTATCTATCTATCTATCTATCTATCTATCTGTAATGTGACAAAATCAAACATACTACATAGCTCTTTACTTAAGTTTGGCACACACGGCTAAAACTCGTTGGGGGGTATGAGAACTTAGGTGGATTGGCTTCACTAATGGTCCCTAGTAGCGTGTGTGTGTGTGTGTGTGTGTGTGTGTGTGAGCTGTAATAGACTGAATGAATGAATAAAAGAGTGAATAAATTAAGTCCGTGAAATTTAGAAGATTTTAACCTTGGAGGGATTATTCATTCAATGCTGCCAATGCAAATCATGATTTTACATGTCCTGCACTTGTTTTACATGTCCTGACTAGCATCTCTGTGCTAATGCTAATCTCTGTGTAAGTGTATCTGCTCAATATGGCACTGTAAACATAGTGATTCGTACTGAAATTCTGTAAATGACCCCTATGCTGGAGTTGTGTAAATGATGACTTGTGTTATGATAAAGAAGATAGTTATAAATCTAAAGAGGATTAGAGGATTTTTGGAAATTAAAAAATTTAATTTCAATGTTTTAACTTGAAATTGCATGAGATTTCGTGTCAATCCAGTTGAAATCAAAGTTCATTGTAACTTATTTATTTTGGTGAACGCCTATGGATCAAACTAAGAAAGGCTATGTTCAAATTTCAAGCCATATTGGTTAATTCGGATTCTTTTGTTCATCTAACTTGCATGTTATGAGGGTTGACATTCATAATTACAAGCGACTTTTATCTGACTCTAATGTGGATGCGTTTGTCCTCTAAAACGGCCCGCACATGCACATCGATGTGAATTTGCTCACATTATTCAGGTTAATGGCTTTCAGTTAGTCAACTGTATTTGTTGAGGTCCAGAAGAAGGAAGAAAGCCAGATGCCTCCTACTGTAGATGTTTTGTCAGCTATTGCTAGCACTGCTATAAAATCCCTGCACTGTTGGTGCTGACAGACGTCAGCAAGCACCTAAAGCATACGCAAAGGCAAAATGGTGCAGGAATTCTAATCAGCCTTTCGCATTCAAGTCACATGACATCGTCCGTGGTGGTATCAAATAGTTTCGAAACTAGTTTCGTGACATGCCAACAGATGTAATAAGGCACATAAAGCATAAGGCTCAGTCACAGGAACCACAGATCTTTATAAGTCAGCGTGCCAAAAGACATCATCCTGTGTCCATCAGGAGCTGTGCAACTGGTGCTATTCAGACCACTTGCGTTACCACGTCTGCTATTTCATCATGGACAGCAAGTTATAACAAAGAGCAAATGTGAAATTCTGTGTGAAACGGGTAAATCTGACACAGAGGTGTTTGACATGGTTCGGCAAATTTTACGACAATGCTGCAATGAGTTGTTCAATGTGCGGAAGAACATCACTGGAAGATTGAGCATTGAGATTTTTGATTCAGAAAAATATTGTAACCATTCTGCAAATTGCGCATGATGATTGTCTAAGAACAATCCACAACATAGCTGCCATTGTCGGTGTGACATACAGAACAGTCCAGGCAGTCTTCACTTGTGAAAGTCTGCCAAGAATGCCGTGCAGTGTGCCGTGGATGACTGTCCTTTAGGGCTGAAATGATTGCTCGAGTAACTTGAGTAATTCGATTACAAAAAATGATTGATGCAAAATCTTCTGCCTCGAAGCTTCTTTTAATTAATTTTAAAAGCTTGCATTATGTTTTTGCGCAATTATTTGTTGACAGCCACCAGTAAACACCAACGAAGAAGAAGCGCTGTGTATTAATTTGAGGGAGCATTCTGGTGCGAGGTACAAAATGGAAGGGAGCGATAAAAATATCAGCGAGCCAAGGGATGAAGAACCCACCAAGAGAAAACGACAGAAATTGTCAGTAAAGGCTTAAAGCTTAAAGACTTATGGCTTATGTTATGCCTGAGCTGTAGATTTTGAAACTTTTAGTTCTGAAAGTTTAGTTGTACACCTTAGTGTTTTAGTTAAAAAAATTTATTTCAATGTGTGCCTTAGTTTTTTTTATCCTTAAAGTCATTTGAAATACCTTTTTTTTTTAAGTTTAGTTTTTGCATCTGAAAAAAGACTTTAAAATAAGTGTATGTATGGCACTGTAATGTACTTAATTCATCTCAGGCAACTTTAATACCCCTATCTCACCTATGTGGTTTCCGCGCGAAAAATTAAACATGTTTAAGTCGCCTTAAAAACATGTTTAAACATGTTTAACTTTTTTGGTGGTCCTCGTGGAAGCTTGCGGACCTTGCAGAACGTCAGCAGAACGTCAGTGGGCAATCACGGCGGCTCACGGCGCCTAACATCGCATCTCACCGCGAGTCAAACCGCATAGGTGAGATAGGGGTATAAGCTATTCCTTGTATTGTGAATAATGACAATGTTTATTTTTGATAAAATGCTATATGCATTTAAAAAATAAAAGTTGATTTTTCTAAAAAGAAAACCAATTAATCTTTGTTCCTCTTATATATTTTACATTGCTGATTAATTAAGCAAAAGTACATTTTATCCGATTACTCGATTAATCAATTACATTTTTTGGTAGAATACTCGATTACTAAAATATTCAATAGCTACAGCCCTACTGTCCTTCATGTCGAGGAAAAATACTGGTGACAAAACTTGTATGGGTACGACCCTGAGATGAAGAAACAGTCTTGACAGTGGAAAAGGCCACGCCCGAAAAAGGTGAGGCAGGCCTGCAGCTCAACCAAGTGTATGCTCATCATCTTTTTCGACATTTGCTGCATTGTGCATTGAGAATTTCTCCCCAGGGGCCAGACCATCAATAACAAAATCTACTACCAGGTTTTAAGGTGTCTGAGGGAAGACTGACAATCACTCAACTTTTTGATACCCGCTATATTACTGTAGATGCGTTTCCAATCTAGCACTCAGATCTGATCTGAAAAACATCAGATCATAATTGTGCGTCCAGACATCCCTAAGAAATTCTGATCTGTGTCACACTGGGATAAAAAAAAAAATCTGAATTGAGTCACTTCAATGTGAATGTAGCCTATCTCCCAAGGCCTTTTAAAGTTGTATGTGCACTTTACATAATCACAAATGTCAAAATGTAGGAAAGTTTATCGGTAAGTGTGACTTCAGACGTCAGACTAAGCTGTTGCAACATGATTTCATATGAAATGACCGGTTCACTATTTGCTAATTTGAAACAAAATAATAATAATAAGAAGAAGAGGCGGGTCGACAGGCAAAATAAGGATCATCACAATGTGCCATTTTGAAAGACCTGGCAACCAGCTGAGCACCGGAAAACGGCTGTGTGCTTCTGCTCAAGGTGAGTGATTTGAGGAAAACAACTGAACGTGTGGAGTTTGAGTAGCGTTAGCATTTAGTTTTTTAAATATATACATTTAAAAGTTTGTTCTGGTAGAAATGTGTCGGAAATATAAAATAATACATATTTTTAAACATCTCCGTCAAATAACGTTAACCGTTTATTTGGTAGTGAGGTAGCGGTGTCGTGCTAATGCTAATGACAGCTCGGAGTGTGTAACGTTTCCGACTGATGGATAAGGTTACAGCAAGCTAGAGAAACTTTATTTTTACCTCATTCACATATGAATAAATAGACTGTATGACATTTCTGTCTGTGTGGATGTTAATCTGTTAGCAGGTTAATGTAACAGACGCTCTTAGTGAAAGCCGCCATTTATACTGTATGTCCATAAATACTAACCGAGTTACATTAACTTACTGTACATAAGTTGAGGCACCTGAGGAACATCAACATTAACTTAAGCATGTATTCAGTTGAAATCCTGACTAAAACCTCCATCCAATGGGTACTTCTTAAATAAAAAAAATTCTGAGCACAATAATTTTAATTCTTTTTTTTCTCTAGGAAACAATTCCTAAATTTGTATAATTTCAGCATATGTAAATTAAAAGCAATACACACCAACCTTGTTGCAGGGCTGCTCCTCTTCTCTGCCATAATTTGTCCTTTAACACATCTGATTCATTTTACTTATTTTTTTTTTAATTAGTCATATAGTGAAGTCAGCTGTGCTAGATCTGGAGAAAACTAGGGAGTGCTTTAACGTTTCAAAACTAAACGCACACATACACACGGGAACCTCTGTAGTCCAGCTAGGGACCATGGAGGCCAGTGGTGACTATTGTATTTATTCCCATTTTACGACTGTGGTAGGACCTCCAGTCAACATTCACATGCGCATTCACACACTTCGGGCAATTTGGGAATGCCACTTAGCCTAATCTGCATGTCTTTAGACTGTGAGAGATATCTTGTAAAATCCATGCACACTGACCCCGAGGCAGGAATCAAACCCAGACTCTGGAGGTGCAGGGCAACAGTACTAACCACTAAGCCATTTTGCCACAACATATACTGTATATACACACACACACATCTATGCACACACCACACCAAACGCACAAAAGATTTATTTTTACACTTTGAAATCCCTTAATGTATAACACCGGTTCTTAGCCCTAGTTTGAGCCTACTTCCTTGTCTTACATATTTTTCCTGGTCTAACACCACCATGTTCTGAAGAAAGTAAAGATGAGGCGGAAAAAATCAATTCAGTAATTCTTTTGTGTGGCAATTCCTCAATAATCCTCTATAATATACAATAAGAGCTAATTCTTTTTTTAGTTTGCTTAGAAATTAAACAAAATGGAAAAAATAAAAAATGAATCAGGATATTTATAAAATTGTGATATTTACAGAATGGCAATACAAATCGAATCAGCATCTAGGTATCTTGATAATATCGTACCAGGTGGTCCCTGGTGAATTCATTCCACCACTAGAAGAAAGACTGTTCATTAGCTGATTAGTTGAACCAGGCATGTTAAAATGTGCAGGACTCTGGGTATTCCATGATCAGGATTTAAAACTTGTGCCTTATATGCATCTCTGTATTATTGCTCAGCCTCCATATATTGGAACATTAACACAGTAGCATTGTGTCATGTATTAACAAAATACATATTTTTCAAACAAATATGAACTTATCTGCTATGCTTGCAGCATATCTCGGGGTACCACAGACACGTTCAGCATTTTGTAATGCACGCATAACTTGAAACTAAATTATAATGGAGGTCTAAGGGTACTGTAGTTGTTAGTAAAGTTAATTAGTTTCAGATGTTGAAATGTCTTTCTCAGAATGCCTTCATTTGCAGTCAGGCGTGGTTGTCGTTGTTGTTAATTAGGCTGTGTAACTTTTTCAGAGGATTAAATTACCAACATAGTTCATAAGTTTTATTGTGCATGGATTAAAAATGCCTCTGGTAAAATGATAAATTACTGTAGCATTAAAAAGTTAGAACTTTTTGCTAAGACTTTTTTCTTTGTCTGCCTCATTGTAACAGCTGTTAAATTGTTTTTGACTTTTATCCACTTCTAAAGTTGTTTTCTGGATCACTGCCACTTTATTCATTAAAATTAACACTAGATGTGTGCCTATAAGACAAGAAAAATGCTGAAGAAGTGTTTGATGTACTGATGTTCCCAGCAGAGAGACAAAGAAAAACATTAATTAGTCTAAAGTCCCAGCTGATTCTGACCCAGATCTTGGATTCAGGTAGAAATTATGCCACTGTCTTGTTCAACATGTCTGATCTGGTGTACTGCGTTTGACATTGTTCTATCTGCTATATACTAAAGTTTTCTGTCTATGTTAATTCTCAGTGCAATATACAGACTTTGTTTTATTGGACAGGAAGTAATTGTAAGTTTGGGAATTAACTAATGTTTAGCTAGATTCTAGTAGACAAACTTATTCTCCTAGCCTGTTGTGTTTTGCATCCATATTCACTTACAGTAGGTTCATTTATTTAAGTGAACATTGACACAGCAAGGCTATACAATAGGTATCATAATTTCAATGATACCTATTTAAAATGGTATCATTGGCTTTAAAATGGTAGCTGATGTCTGTGATGAAAACCAGGTACACCAAATTCTGATTTCTGCAGTTTATTCTAAGAAAAAGCAGTGAGGGGCACAATCAGTACATGCACACGGCAACATGCTCACATCTCAGGTGTCCTGCAACAGCGCCTTCCAGCTTTTGCAGGGAGTTTGCTATTACACCACATGTGCATATATATAAATGCTTACAAAAACAAAACAAAATTGTTCAAAATAACTAATACAATTAACACCAGATGAAATAATGGAATTATTACATTTAAACAGAAATCAAACTCAAAATAAGAAAAATACAAAATACCTTCCTCTAAAAGAAAGTACATTACAATAAACAAAGTGTATTACGAAAGCATATTAACAACAGAAAGAATTTAAGAAACAGTGCATTAAACATTGAAACATACCAAAGAAAAAACAGCAAGGGGCACAATCAGTACAAAATAAAGATAATAAAAATTAACTCGGCTACACTGAGACAATTTCAACACCGAAACCTGGCAGCTAGACATGAATGGCATGGATCTTCAGTGTGACAAAATGGTAGCATCGGGTCACATGACTGCGAATACTGAGTTGATGGACAGCAACTCTCCTTAGACTTTTGTTGCAAGTGAGGTTGCAATCAGTTGGTTTTCCGTTCTTGCATCAGCACAGGAAAATAGATTGAACGTCTCATCTGTGATAATTGCACAAGCACTGCAGACGTGATGCATAGAGATTAGGTTATAAAAAATCAAAGCAAGCACAGAATTCTTGATTTGTATTAATATGGTGTATGTGGCTCTTACTAGAATCTTTCTGCCTTTCTTTTCATCAGGATGTTTAGGAATGCTCACTTTGTGATGTCAGGATACCTACAAGGGACCCATAGATCACTGTTTGAGACACTCAACAACTCCAAGAAGAAAAATCTTGGAGAGACAGTGTGCAATAGTCTCCTCTCCAAGCGATTTTGCATAGAGACAGGTCCACAGAGGAAACATGATTATATGTCTGAGTCAAACTGTAAATATGTTTCACAAAAATCTCGTAAAAGAACATTTTCTTGCCTTGATAACACAAACTGCTCTATCAATCCTGCAGACACTGCTGACCTCGGATCAGGGTGTAAAATAAAAATCTCTATACATTACTCTTCGAATACCACTTTTTCAGAAAGGTCCATCCTCAGGGACTGTGTTCCTAACAAATATCTACTACCTGAAACCCATACAGGCAAACACAGAAGTTCTGCTAGTAAGTGGAGAGGAGATCTATACAGCATCAGTAACAGGCTGAAGAGCACCCATAGAACAGTGAGCACATCATTAACTAAGACATATAAGTTAAATAAAGGACTTTGGACTTCCTTTCAAGAGCAATGGAGTCATTGTGGACCTCTTAAATTGCAAAGGTGTGCATTGCACAGGAGAGTCCCACAGCAGGATGTTTCTGAAGACTGTCTGTCAGCCAAGAATGAGGAACGCTGCAGAGTAAACTTGCAGTCCAACACTGCACTGTACGAGAAGGCGAGAGGGAAGAGCCAGGCAGCTGTGCTTGTGTCTCTGTGTACAGTAGGGGGCGAGCCTGCTTTGCTTTTTACCCTTCGATCCAGCAAACTGAGGGGAAAACACAAAGGTGATGTCAGGTATGAGTCTTTCCCAAACTGCACCCTGGATTGCCTCTGCCCCACATAAAATACTTAGTGGATTGAATTACAAATACTGTACTGGCATATATCATCCAACACTGACCTGTACAAATTTATGCACAATTTTGTTTTTTAAATCAATTTTTTATCTAGTGCCATGTGGAAAAATGATTTAGTTTATCTTGAGCTAGACTGAGTGGGGATTGAACATAATCATCAATTAACTGTTGTTGTATTTTTATCTAACTTTTTTTTAACTAAAGGTATAATTCATATTTAAAACAAAACTTACTCGTAGCTTGAAATTTTCTTTGTGTTTTTGTGCAGCTTTGCAGGGGGAAAGCAAGACCCTTCAGACAGAAACATTGTGGAAACAGCATTGCGAGAAGCCAGGGAAGAGCTGGGGATTACCGTGACTGAAAATGAAGTGTGGGGGATTCTGAAGCCACTAAATGATTCTGTGAGTTTTAACTATTTTGGGAATCAAGCCATAATCATCTGTAACAGGGCCAGCTGAAGAGTTTTGCCGACAGGACTCTTACGGTTATGTTATCTAATCCAGCACAGTAAGATAATTGAACACTACTTAAATCAAATACATAAAGAAAATGAAAAATGCAGTCAAATAGTCTTGTGATCCCAGTGCTAGATTATGCTTTCAGTGTAACCAAAAAACAGTGTGGAGTAGTACTGTAATGGGACGTTTTAGATAAAATAATTTGTATTCTAATTTGGTAGGTCTGTTAACCTTTCTCAGATTGCTGCAGACACAACATTGATCACTTTTCTTTTTCCCCAAAATGGCTTTTATGGTAAATATTGTCACTTTTCCAAAGCGTTGGGATCATTCAACACTTTCCATTACTAAAAATGATCTGTTTCCATTTAAAAAGATTAAAATAGTTGCATAAATTTAAGTAAAAAAGTGTACCCATCAATCAGCACTTACAGTTATTCTTTTCCATTATTTTTTCAGTCAGGTATGTTGATTGCTCCTGTGTTGGCTAACCTCGGACCACTAGAGACTCTAACACTGCGTCCCAACCCTAGTGAGGTAAATAATGTAGTTCAAATATTTGTTCTCAAATGATGATTTCTTGGCTCGGTTCGCTTATCATTTTCTGTGCCCCAAAGGTGGAGGAGATCTTCACCCTGACAGTTGCCCATCTCTGCAACCCTCAGAACCGAGGCTATACACATTTTCGCACTGGAAATCATTATGGATACACTCTTCCTGTGTTTCACAGTGATAAGTATAGAATTTGGGGCCTAACTGCAATAGCTTTGGATCAGACACTCAAACTCATCATGCCGGAGTAACAGTCGTACAGGAAACAGAAGCTTAGGTTCCTGGAATGTTGTCAAGTGTTGACATTGCTGTTTTCATGTAATACGAGTCATGAGTGTTAGGAATTCAAAACAAATGCTGCCGTTTTTGTGCTGAAGGAACATCATTTTAAAATTGTGTTGTTTACTAGGGTAATACTGCATGGTCAGGTACTGTACTTTAGGGAAAACTGCTCATTAGACTTTTCAAGAAGGATTAATGTTCAAAGATCTGCAAGCATTTGCAGTTAATTGAATTTGCTGCTTTACAAACTATCAGTGTGGAGAAATAATTATGTGACTACTACCATGACAATTTCACATCAGATGTTGCAGATTCTATATGTCTGCCTTTTATATGTCCAATAAATAATCATTCTTATGTACAGTAGTGCAGTTTGTGTACTGTTTAAGCTTTTAAACATTTAACTTCCCCTGTCCTTCTCAGTTTAATAAGGCCAGGAATATTTATGATTTAGTAATTTATTCAACAAGGGCAAACAGAAGACTAAGGTGGAAACTGCTTAACTATGACAATTTCTTGTCAAATGAATTTCTGTACAATTTATCATATTGGACTGTATTACAACAGAAAAGATCTGCACAGAAAAGATGCTACTGCACTTCTGTTTCACCTGGTGCTACAGATTTAAGTAAAATGATATATCCAAGTAACACTTCAAAATG
>JAQMYG010000003.1:12670746-12684492 GCA_030014215.1 Clariallabes teugelsi
TTCTTTTGATTGTGTAAAGCTGCTTTGCAACAATGACAATTGTTAAAAGCGCTATACAAATAAAATTGAATTGAATTTCTTTCATTGTGTATTTTCATATTTGCATGACTGAACAGAGGTACAGGTGTTTCTATTATAGTTGCTGGTGAGTATACAGTATACTGTATAAAGAGTTTCATCGGGTTGTGTTTCTGTAGATACGTTGTAAAATTAAATTTGCCCAATTAGAAACCATGAAGGATGCAAACATTTTGACTTGTTTGCAAGTCGCGATTTTGTGGGGTCTTCAAGTCAAACCGGGACTTTTTATTGTGCAGACTAACAGAACATGAGCATAAAAACTACATTTATTTCACTACTGTATATAATCCCTTGCTACGAGAATGCATTTATTCTAGCATTTAACTACTTTTACTTGGATACCATCAAGGTTGAAAGGTTTTTAGAATGCCGGAGCCATGATCGGACTGTCTGCTTTACGTCTGTAATGGTGGCCCTCTCAGGAAATCCGTTAATGGCCCAAACATGTGGAAATGGCTTAAACTGAGGTCCGAACAGATACATCTCTTCCACAAGTTGGTGACTGACAAGTTATTCATCAATTGTCAAGGATCAGGCATTCTACTCGCTGAATGTTCACAAGAACGACTGGCTGAATGACTGACGATCCCAGCCAAGGTGGCTCAAAGCCCAGAGGCTGAGGTGGCTTAGAGCCCAGCTGCAGTTTTACTGCGGCGAAAAGTCTCATCTCCAAACTGTGCTTGAAGTCTTCTGTAAATTTCAATCAGTTTTACACCTTCATTCATGAGAAATTTTATCACAAATTCTACTGTAGCTTGACTTCATCTATTATCTCAGCCCATGCAGTTGACCCGACTGTTGTCTCTTTCTATATAAAATGTTTATGATTTTCTGATCTTCATTAAATAAACTGCTACAAAATTTTAATTGCATATAATTCTCACTCATTGGGACATACGGGTTAAAAATCCCTCAGAATTCATAATTCCTTTCCTCAAAAAGCTGGTGTGGCTACAGATGTTCACTCCAACCAAGCAGGAGCCTATTGGCTGGAAAGCCATACCAGCTGCAGATAAAATCTTTCCCCTCATTATACAAACCACAGAATAGATAAACCATTAGCTCATGTCAGAAGGATGCTTAAAAATATCATATTTTGAAGCAGAACTGTATCTGCATCATCTCACTGAATAACCAAATCATTTACTATGAATAGAAATAAAACTATAATTTGGAGCTTATCATTATCTATGTCTGTAAAAGCGGAGTCATACCTGTGCAAACCCCACAAAGAAGAGCTGGTCATTAGTTAGATTGACAGCTGGGAGTCTTTTCTCCTCCCCATTCTTCCTTACCCATGACCTATAAGCCTGCAAACACACCAAAAGCTCAAAATGAACTCATTTATTCATTATAAAAGAATCTTCCATATTATCCATGGGTCAAAATCTTAGATGATGATCAAAAAGTAATCAAATTAATGCAGAAATATAAATGTACATTTATATCCCAGTCACATGGCAGTCTAAAAAATAAAAAGGCAATCACAGAACTTGCCAATTAGGTTACCTGTTACTAGAACACACACACACACTATAAAACCATAGACATTATATCGAAAACGTTGTGTAAATATGTAATCAGACATAGAAGAAATAACTTACATGATAGGCAGCCTTTAGGCCTCCGTTGTCTGCAATGTTCTCTCCCAGGGTTTGTTTGCCATTTATATGTTCGCCATTAATGGTGTACTGAGAGTACTGCTCCACCATGCACTCTGTGCGGTTCTTAAAAGCTTCTACTGAAGAGTTCTGCCACCATGGCCTTAGGTTCCCATCCCTATCGTACTCTCTGCCTACACAAAGGAATATATACACACATCAGCAAGTGTGTGTGTGTGTGTGTGTGTGTGTGTGTGTGTGTGTGTGTGTGTGTGTGTGTATGTGCTTGCTGAATGATGTGTCTGAATGACATCTACGTACCCTGGTCATCAAAAGCGTGAGTAAGCTCATGCCCCATGACCACACCAATGCCCCCAAAGTTTAGTGCTCTGTGAGACCAATGGACACACACACTCAATTACACCATGCAAATTATAGCTGAGATACTATACGTCTTAATGCACAAGTCCACCAATACACCTACTTGGGGTGGTTCCGGGCATAGAACGGAGCTTGTAGGATTCCAGCAGGAAACACAATGCCATTCTTCGTAGGCATGTAGTATGCATTAACTGTAGGCGGAGTCATGCTCCATCTAAAGGTGATGTGAGAGAGAGAGAGAGAGAGAGAGAGCATTAAAAGAGGCAAAAATCAATCAGAAATATTGCTCTCTTACAAACAACTACCAGATTAAAAACTCACTGGTCTTTGTTGGGAGGTTTGCGCAACTGATCTGCCATCACTCTGGCTGAGAAGTTGTAGAAGTTGAGCATATTCTGGAAAAAGTTATCCTCTGAGACCTCGTACTGGAAGAACAGAACGTGTATAATACTGTAACTACATTTCATTCACACACCACCAACTTTTTAAAGATCACCTCAGCCTTATCTGTTCATTCTGATCATTTTGATTCATACACATTCACATTCCATACAAAGTTAAATAATTCTTTTGTTTGTGTAAAGCTGCTTTGCGACAATGACAACTGTTAAAAGCGCTCTACAAATAAAATTGAATTGAATTGAATTATAACATCCGAATCTGGTTATTTGTTTACCTACCCCGTCATATACTTCATCCAGCTCCTTGGGGTCCAGGATGAAGTCTGGAAAACCGATCATGTCATAGATGGCATCAGCCTTAAAAAAAAAAAAATAATAATAATAATAATGTTACAAAGCCAGGTCCAATAGAAATGTGTAGAATTTTTTTTACAGAATATTAAATTTCACATTATATATGAAAGAAAAATGAAATAATTGCAGGTTAATAACCTGGGGCATGTGCAGCAAGAACACTTTCATATCTGTTCCCTCATTTTCCACAAGTAATTGGTCAATTGGCTGCTTACTTGCTCCATGTCCTGGTGTGTGTTGTTCCCTCATTATTAAATGTACTGTATTTATTTTTTGGGGGGTTGTAGAATGAATAATCTGAGTTTTTATTATTTCATATGGGAAAATTCGCTTTATTCGGTGGAACGAATTATGCTCGTAATCCAAAGTTCCACTGTACTAGTTAGCAACTAAAATGACTAGAAATTATCATAAGTGTGGAGGTTGTTTATTAGAATCAGTTTTAATGTGAAGTCTAAAAACATGTCACTACCAGAGAAGCAAGCCAAAAAAACAAAAAAAAAGGGCCAAATCAGCTATGCAGTACATTTTTGGTAAACTTCACACAGGAAGACCAGACATTCAAACACCTAAATAAAACGCCTATGGACAGATCAGATGATTATCAAATAAATGAGAAGAGAAAACAGAGAGAACTGAAGGACCTGCTTATGACCTGAAGTATACCACCTCATCCCATGGTGTCTGCATGAATGGCATGATGATGAGACGGCTGAAAAAAGCAGCAGGATGAAGTCTGACATGTTTATCCAAATGCTTCAATACTCATTGGAGGGCGCTTCACGCAAGAGATGGACAATGACATTGAAAGCAATTGCAAAGGAGTGGAATATTCCAAGTGAATCACCTGACCTGAACATTACTGAGCATGTAATTCACTTGCTGAAGGCAAAAACACGCCCAAAAACAAGCAGGAACTGAAAACAGCTGCAGTACCGCCCTGACAGAGCAGCATAGGAAAATAACCCCAACGTCTAGTGATGCCAATAGGTTTTAGATTTAGACAGGAAAAATGACTATACAATTTACAAATATATGTTAGTTTGTCCATTTTCTTTTGATCCCTTATAACGTGATGAAGTTAAAAGCCTGTGCTTACAGTATATAACCAATAATCAGTGGTAAACCTTCCTGACTATGTATGTGGTGGGTAAATTGTAAAATGAATAAAAAAAAATTAAAAAAAAGCAAACAAGCAAGCAAACACTTTCCCAAATATCAAGTAATTGCACTGTAAAGTCCATATAAACTAAAAGGGATAGACATGCCACCAGCAGGATAAACGGAATTATTCTTTTCTGTTCTCTTTGCTCTCCACATGCAGCCCTCCTCAAACCAAACCCCGACCATAGCTTGTTTTTTTTTCTCCTCTGGAAGTTGCCAGCTTGTGTTCCCTCACCTTTGCCTTGGCAGCTTGCCGTGTCCATTCATCCATCCACGCGAGGTCGTTCAAAGCACTTTGAAAAGCAGATCTAATCTCATTGATCATACCCTCAGCCTGCAGGAACAGAAAAGTCGTTACATTTTTTTTTTTAATACACCTAATAGCCATGAGTGCTGATCCAAGAACACATGCATTCGTTATTTAACGGCATATAACGGAATGGATTTTTATGTTATATACTGAAGGTGAACATATAAATATACAGTATATGGTGTAATTCACATTACAGCCACATAGTGGTGACAAAGAGCCATCGCAGTGAAAGATAGTGGAAATGATATCACTGGTCATTATCTTATCCACTTTAATGTTAGCAATAAATACATTCTGGAGCCATAATGCCCCTTTTGTGAAACTCACAATCTCTTTGCTGTATTTGTCAAATGTGGCTTTAACAAACAGTGCACCCAGAGCAAAACCCAGAGTGTCGTCTGTGTTTCCAATGCAGGTCTGCCAGCGAGGAGTACATGACTGTATACACACACACGGGAGAGAAAAAGACATTAGTACTGCAAAAACACACACAGCTTGTCTGTCAGTCTGAACAACTGACATCCATCCATGTGTTTTCACCTTTTTGGTACCGTATAGACTCTCCAGGAGTTTGTCCTGGGCGTTCTCGAAGCGCTGGTCAAGGCTGGATGCCCCTTTCTGCACCAGATTCCAAATCATGTAGTTATTCAGCAAACTACAAGATGAAGAAATAGACAGCCGGTGAGTGAAGGAGACTGTGTGTGTGTGTGTGTGTGTGTGCCGTCAAAACTTTTAAAACATCAAAAAGAATCACAGGAAACTAAGCGACTGAGACAGGTGAAGATTCGGCTTTAATAAACGCGCAGGTATAAATTGAATCCTACAAGCGTAGGGATGTTATAAAGTAGACAGAAGTGAAATGATTAAAAGTGTACCACAGTGTTTTTCAATCTCATCTCTAACCACAGTGTTTTCAGTGTGTGAGAATACCAGGAACAAGATCTTACATGTTTCTTACTGAGGAGGAAAAAAACAGAACAACTACTGCACCAACCATAAAGATCTTATCACCGAATTTCTTATTTCTCAATTCAGAAAAGTGCAGATAATAAAACAAGAAGTTCTTCGACTTAATAGCACATTCCACAGATTAGAGCTGCAACATCATCCGTAGAATTTAATGATGAAAAAGGTTGACAATTCATTTTATTATCATTTACCTGGTCGTTGAGTCACACACTACTCTACATTATTATAATACGTTGTGTTGAGTCACCACGTTACCACCCTGCTTTTGATACACATCAAAAGGTGCATTTGGGGGGGCAGATTCCCATCACTTAGGTTCCAGTCAACACCTTGAAATTAAACTTACTTGTGAGATCCCAAAAAACTAATATAGCTTAGTAATCAAGTGCTTGTGGATTAAAAAAAAAATCTTATCTGAGTCTGCTGGTAAAACCTTTTCCTGGTGATTGAGACCAGTGGTCACATGGGCAAACAGGAGAGACAAATTGTCTGACAAAATTGTGTTCCAATTAGAAACGTGTTGTTTAATAAAGTTAAGTGTGTAGAAGTATTAGTTGTTAGAAACGCCCCAAATTTGAAACAAATACAATACATATTTATCATGATTAAAGATAATCAATTCTATGATGCAAATAATCATTAGTTGCTGCCCTGTCGTGGACAGAGATACAGTCGACAAATACCGAAGTATTTCTTTAACTGATAGAAAGTAGACCATGAACCATTCTATCCACCCAACACACACACACCAACATACCTGCGGTCAGTCTTGTTGATGAGGTCCGAGACTTGCTGCAGGTATTCCTTGGCATACACGACTACCGGTTCTGTATCATTCAGCTCCAGGGGTGAAAGGGCAGAGGTCAGGTAGTCCAGCCAATCCACTGCTGGTGCAAGTTTCTAAGAAAAGGAAAATCAATATGAAACATCCTTCCCACAGCACAAAAAAACAGCTCATTTGTATGTTTATGTAAAAATTCTTAACATTCATTCATTTCTAGTCAGGTTGCGAATTTTGTGCAGAGCATTTTAAAGGAAATCCACCAGAAGAATACAAAAAAGCCCAGGTTGCAAGTTAAATAAAATATCAGACATGCAAAACAGGTTAGCCAAGAGGGACGAATCCCCATTAACATCGGCCACTAAACAGCTGATCACACAGCGCTGAGTGAAATTCTCAGTGGACTCGTGATGCACTGTGCACGCTGCTCCGAGCCATCTCGGTATTAAAACACATGAATATTCTATGCAGACTTCAGAGACCTTCACTGTGCCTCTTAAAACAAAGATGCATGGAACCCCAGAGCTTTTATCTTGCACAAGATTTTTACCTGACTGAATTCAATTCTAATACTGCATCCTCTACAGAGCTACTTAGTCTGCTTCTCTGTTGTTTGGTGATTTCACAGACAAAGCACTATATATATGCGCAGTACAGATATTCTGCCTAACCACATTCATGACAAGCAAAATCATGCACATGTGCAAAATACATGAGCATGTTTGCATTCCAGTTGCCAAATCCTGGGTGTATATTAAACTGAAATATTCATCTACACACACACATAAACCAAACAGTGCACACACACTACACAAACGCACGCACGTACACATGCACACCAGTCACACCAGTCACCCTCATCCAGGCTGTGGGAGTCTGGGAAGAGGGGGATGATGAGAAGATAAAAATAAACTGCTTTTTTTTTTCTTCAGCAGTCATAGAGGGAGAAGAAGATAAAAGAATAAAGAGAATGAGGGAAAAAGAAGAAGAATAAAGTGAAGAATATTAAAAGAGCTGGGGGGCATCAGTTTTTTCCAGTAATATGTCTACAGAGAAAGATGATGCATGCACTCCTGGACAAAAGGGACTTTCAAGACCGCATGGCAGAGTTTATATGTAATATGATTTTAAAAGGAGAACACTTCTCCTTAAATAAGGCTGGGAATGTTTTTGAAACCTGCAGTAAGAGTAAGGGCTTTATTCATACTCGATATATGAACTTAAAATGTAAATAAAAACAGGTCCACATTAACAGCCAGGTATTCAGAAGTTATCGCTAAATCTCTAGTTTCATTAGTTTCTCAAATGTTCTAAATAAATTAATTGAGAAGCAGCAATGCACTAAGAAAAGGAGAGATTCAGCTCACAGATGGTACTGTATGGTTATGGATTTTAATTTTACATATATACAGTAGATACATACATTCAGATGAATTAGCCGATTTATATTTCACGTGAAAAGACATAATTGTGTGTTATTTTAAAAGGCGAAATTGTTAGGATATTGCTAAACGAATTTGACATGGTTACGGACACTACAGATTTTCTGCTTTGTAGGCTTTTACCAAAAACCATCTCTGTTTAATTTAGGCAACAATTTTTACACATCATAGCATTTTTAATTATTAGAGTTTGAAGCGAGACAGTATAACACTGATAACACTAGTATAACACATTTTGGGGGCATATATTAAATCACCTCTCCAAAACGGTTGAAGTTAGCAACTTGAAATTTTTAGAGAAGCAAGATCGTTCACTTCCATGTTTCATAAACCTCAGAAGTATCTTCTTTGGCATGCACATTTTCTCTATTATATGTATAACATAAAAATAAATGGCTGGTTCAACTATTTGAACAGCAATCTTAATAAATGCAACCTGAGCAAATTTAGGCTGCTTAAACAGGGGCATCCTTCTTGTAAAATGTGAAACTTTCTGTCCCAAAACAAATAGTGAAACTATTTTAAAAATAAATCATTAAAAAAAGCTGACTACAAGGTGTACATCAGCTATGAAACCACAATGTACCCTTGTAAAGTGAATCATAAATTCAGAAAAATATATATACGCCCTTGCCAAGTGCTGAGCACTGATTTTTGAAAAAGCACAGTCCTTACTCACTCACTCATCATCTATAATGCTTTATTCTTTATACAGGGTCCTGAAGCCTATCGCAGGAGACTTAGGGTACGGGGCGGGCACACACACACATCCACTCACTCACACACTCATTCACGCACTATAGGCAATTTGGGAATGCCAATCCCAATCTGCATGTCTTTAGACAGTGGGAGGAAACCAGAGTATCAGGAGGAAACCCACCAAGCACTGGAAGAACATGCACACAGACCCAAGTTGGGAATTGAACCCGGAACCTAGAGGTGCAGGGCACAGTGCTAACCACTAAGCCACTGTGCTGCTCAAGCTCAGTCCTGGCCACACACACACACAAACAAAACATACACACAAAATGTGTGTGTATGGCGGTCATCCCAAAAAGCTTTTTCTGAAATAAATTATCAGTTGCACAGCTAATATAACTCAAATTTATAAACTTTTATTATAAAAATACAAATGATCAGTATGCAGTATGTAATCAGTGAAATAATTAATATTCTACTCTCTTTGTACCCCACCCTAGCTTTTCTCTCATTCTCCTGTTAAAAAAAAAAAACTGTTGCCTGGAAACTGCTGCCATAACAATTACGGGCCTTGAGAAACAAAGGGGTGCTGGTGTGAGACATGATGATTCCTGAAAAAATGATTAAAAAAAAAAAAAAAAAATTTTTAAGGACTGATTAAAGATGAAGATGTGAAAATGCACCTCCAAAAGGAAATGTTCTGAAAGGGCATGATGATCTGGTGAGAGGACAAAATGTCTCGTCTTTAATGAGATCATCACAGACAGGCAGAAAAGAATGATTCACTGTCATCAGTGGTAAACAGTGAGATTTGCTCCGGCCGTAGATCTCAACTGAAAGTGAGGACCGCCTGGGGTCTATGAAACATAGCCAAGGGATACACCATGGTTTTATTTTTTGCTATAACGATGAAAATGACAACCCCCAGTTATCAAAGTTTTCACACTTACACTACATGACCAAAAATATGACCCATCACATCCATACAGTATGTCCACGTTGAGAATCCCACTCTAGATTTAGTCCTTCTATGCTGTTGTAATAATGTCCAATTTACTGAGATCTGTGGGCATGTGTTTCCATTCATCCACAAGAGCATTAGCGAGGTCAGGGTTAGGAGGCCTGGTGCACAATCGAATTCAAATTAATCCCAAAGGTGTTCAGTGGGGTTGAGATCACGGCTCTATGCAGGCGGCTACTCGAGTTTTCCCTCACTTTGGCAAGCTATGTTTATATACGTATGTGTGTGTGCATAGTATTAATGAGTTATGGTTTAAGCATGTGTGACTGGTCACTGGAATAAAATGCGTTCAATCCAAACTGCAATAAATCAAAATGAAGAGGGCCTATGATTTACATCAGCTTAGACATGTTAAAAGCTAAAAAGCATCACGGTTCCAATAAACAGTCAGAAAATACTAAACATCTGGACAATAAGTCAAATGTTTAAATATTTACAATTAAAAGGATCCTTATCTATAAATTGTTTTAGAACAACTAACTTTATTTACATAAACCTGACCTAAGCCAGGATACAGTACACATCGTCCTCCCTCCCTCTCATCATGCCTCGTGTACACACCTGCAGCTCAGCGATGGTGATTTTGTGGTAGATTTTCTCCTCGTCCCTGCGCTCATCCTGGGGCACTGTGATGTTGGCCAGTGCCGTCTCAAAGTCCAAAATCTGTTGCATCTGACTCTGAGTAGAGTTTTTATCGCCTCCCAGTAACAACCCAAGTTCCACCATGTAGTCTAGATATGCCTTTAATACCTAAACACAGAAACAAAAACAAGCAACAAGTAGAAACTCAGGTCTGGTACAGTCCAATACATTGATACACTGGAATGCTGACAAGTTAGGTTTAAACCCTTAATGTACACCATTTTAAGCAAAAAGAGAAAGTCTTACACTGACATAGTATATTTATTGGCATATGAATAACCACTTAAATTAATTAACATTTTTTCTTGCCAAACAAGTTAAGGACTTTCTCTACCAGCGTAGCTAAAAATCATATGATGTATTTGCTCCTGATCAATGTTGAACATCTACTGCACTTTTTTTTTTCGTAATTGCAAAAGCAGCACTACACCATTCCCTTCCCTCATTATGACATTCCTACTTGGCCTTTACCTAAGCAATCTTACTGGAATGATCAGTAACAGAAAATTAGACTTACAGTAAAACTAAAAACACGTTAAAAAAAAAAAAAAAGTCATTTATAATTTTAATATTTTTAATCAGTTATTTAAAAGGTCTTCTAATCAGAAATATAGCTGTCATGTGAATAAAGCAACAATAATACGAATTATTATTACTAACAATATGTCCTGAGGCTACATGGAGCAGTTCAAACATCCTGGAAAGCCATATAGCCCCTAAGGAGAGAGCTCAATGGCTCAACCTGTTTTGTGTCTCCCATAGAGAAAAGACAATGTTTCTGGACATGCCTGTGGACCTCAAAACACTTTTCAGACTGTCAGTGGCTACAATCAACAGCCACAGCATTAACCCTTCAGTCAAAAAAAAAAACTGTTCAAATGTGGCATCCAGATCTTAGGCCAAGGGCTCAAACCAAAAAGGTTGCAAACCAAAAAAGCAGAGTTTTCAGTGGTGGGTTGCATCCTTTAGGCTGGATCCATTACAATCTGGAGCCACCACTGCATTGTTCCTGTAACCTATGTAGTGGCCCTGCATCCCTGAAGATGTGACTCTTTCCTGATAGCAGATGTACATATACAGTTCTGTCCTGACCAGAATAGTGATCACAACAGTCGCCTCCTTGGTGGGGTGGGGCAGAGTAATAAAGGGTGTTTGAAAGCAACGTTATATTCTCAGACCACATAATCAGTTTAGCAGTGTTCCTGGCACTGCTGTCAGGAAAGAAACCCTCACTTTTCTGGTGGGAAATCAGATGTTAGGACGGGCAACTCTACTTGGATTGCTTATATAAAATTGAAGGCAAATACGCCATACCAAAAACAATCCAACCTGCAAAAGTAGATCAGAATGCCAGGTCTGAGTCACACATCAGCACTGAAAAACGCAACGCAACACCATCACCACATACGCAGCTGTTGTGAGTCAACCCAAACAACAGCACTACATGTTCAATATGGAAAAATCCACCATATGCATCGAACACTGAAAATTAATGCATCAAACCCAGAAGACCAGTATGAGCATGTGGCACTGTGTGAAATCTGAAACTATACAGTGAATTACAAAAAAGCCCTAGATGTGGAGTCACAATAAGGGCAAAAGTGAACGTTACATTATGAGGTAATTGACATGCATTAGATCTACAGCCCAGGTTGTCCTACCTTCTCATTAGTCTTATTGAGGTAATAATCCCGGGAGGGAAGGAAGAGCCCGGATTGATCAACCTGGAAACATGGGTGGACACACACACACACACACACACACACACACACACACACACACACACACATTATTACAAGGCAAATACAGTACAACAATTACTTACTACAAGGGTCAACTGATACTAGTGCTGCACAAGTAATACTAAGAAATCAAAATAGCAATATGAACCCTGCAATTTATTACAGGCAATTTATATATCAGTATATCAGTAGCTCATGTGGAGTTCATCCTGAAGTATCCTGAACATGATCTAATGCTAAAACTGTCCAATCAAACGCATTGTTAGTTTTAAACTAGATCCATGTGTGTGGTTTTGGTGACCAGTAAAGGCTCAAGTTGGTGTTTTTTAAATATATAAATCTAAATAATATGAAGCATTTTGGAGGCATCATGAGCAATGAGAAAACACTGAAGAGACAAGAAAATCATAGATGCTTTAAAAAAATAATAAAAATCACGGAGGCCATGTTGTGAAAGAGGGATTTCAGAAACTAATAAAGAAATGACTTTTCGTGCCATTATTTGCGTTTTGTCTGTATAAATTAGCATGAATACTAAATGGTACATTTAATAGTTAAACATTGTGGTCTACGTCTGTCGCAATATCTGTCAAAATAATCACAATGTAAATTCTTCATCAAATCGTTCAGCCCGGATACTATCAACTTTTGAAGTGGTCAGGTAAAAGAAAAATTGGATTTCTGGGTGTTTGCCCTTAACATTTTGACACTTCAGCATTAAGAAACCAAAAATATAATTCATCGAAACTATGTGGAGAAGTTTTATTTACTTTTTAAGTAGACCTTCCTGTATGAGATCTTCCGTAGAGATTCCTATATAACATCCTGGTTCAGCCATCATTCCAATCAGTATAGAAAAAGAGATACTGTCTCTTACTGCATATAAAGAATGGACAAATGTTTTTGTGTTGCTTACAGTACTGTAGGTACATCAAATTTCTTCTGGAGGAAAAAAAAACTCTAGGTATTTGTCTTATGCCTAGGACATTAATAGAAGCGTAACATTCGATATTACTATAAACTCTGTCAGGTGAAATTGGATCACATTTAATACATTCCTATCATTATCAATCCCTAGATTACTGCCATGAGTCAAAATCATGTTGAATACGTCCAGGTCGACTCCTGCAGACATTCCAAACACGTCTCCTTGGCTAGTAGGACATAGTTGATGTTTTCCCCCCAACTCGAATCGAGACAATGTCTGGTTAAGCTAGTCTTCTCATAGTCTGAATTCTATAAGAAGCTTGAAATTTGTATGCAAGACCTTCAAGAGAATTGAGCATGTACCTGAATTACATTGCTGTTTGAGTTTTTAGGGTCCACGCTAACCCCCACAGTGAAGAAAGGCTGTGCTCTATATGGGCCTGAGACCGTCTTCAGTACCTCCATGAAGTTATCCTTTTCCCATGGCTCAGTGATGTTCCAACCCCCTGTCTGCAAACATACAAAACATGAAAAGGTCTTTGCCTCTTCAGGATAACATGGGCACCCCAAACCCGGTAAGTATGAAGCCTGACTACTGTGCCAAACATACACAGTACAAACAGCTGGCCATCACTTTTATATGGGTCATTTGACTTACTGTATCTAAACATGGAATATGGAGCTGCCTCTGAGCTAAGCTGTGAGTAGGCTTCAAACCCAGGTAAATGGATCTCTCCCTCAGAGAGTAGGAGTTTAATCTAAAGACAGCTGAGTCAATTCATTCATCATTGTAACAATCTCAAGGGAGGGAGAGAGAGAGAGAGAGAGAGAGAGAGAGAGAGAGAGAGAGAGAGGCTATTCTAGTGTGTGTGCTTCATGAAATGATGCACCATAGGCAATTTGATGTACAGTACAATACCAGTCAAAAGTTTGGACACACTTTCTAATTCCATGGTCTTTCCTGATTTTTTCCTACATTTTAAAACACTGCTTAAGGTATCCAAACTATGCAATAATGTCATTTGAACAGTTGATATTGAGATGCGTCTGCTACTTATGATCTGTAAAGCCTTCATAACAGCTCTAATCTTCGGTGCTGGTTGTTAATTGGTGATTTTTGAGGTTGGTAACTCTAAATGAACTTCTCCTCTGCAGCAGAGGTAAGTTTTTTCTTGTTTTCCTGGGACGGTCTTCATGAGAGCCAGTTTCATGTTATTTCATAATTGTA
>JAQMYG010000003.1:12703973-12722287 GCA_030014215.1 Clariallabes teugelsi
GGGGGGGGGGGTTGGGGGGGTCATTTAAACTTGTATATGGAAATTAAATACAAGACAGTTCAACTTATTGCTTATGTTGTCATGAAAAAGAAGGATGTCACTCTATACTACACAACCGTGAGTGCTATATATGTTTATTTTTTTTTAAAGTGCAAAAAATGGTTTAAATGCTCTTGTTTTTAAGAGCAACTTACTGTTTTCTTTGGCTTTATAGTTTTTTTTTTTTACAGTATTTATTTGCGTGTGCTTTTGCACTGCACTGTAGTTTACAAATTTGGTGAACTGTGCCAAAACATTTGCATGCAAATTGATATTCATCATGAGTGGTTCATTTTAAGATAAAACATTGCGTGACCAGATACAGTTTTTGCTCCGAAACAAATGTGCCGTTTATACTTAAAATGACAAACTACAACAAACTTAATCTTTTCTGTTTGTTTTGACTAACATTAAACTGCAGCAGAGGCAAGAGCTGGCGAAAAGAGCTGACTCTCCTCCCCTTTGCTACCACTGAGTGCATGCCCAAGGTTGCCATAGCAACAAGGGCAGCCCCTCCCCTTATCACCCCCAACCCTCCAACACCACTGTTACATGAGCCAGGCCATCGCAAATTAAAGCAATCTGTTCGGAGTCTTTTCTCATGCAGCCAGATGCTGGATGAATAGCTGTGGATGGGTCTGCTGGTTCCGTTGGTTTGCTAGTGCGGAAACAGATGAGTGCGTGCACCCTGTTATGGGAAGAACAAACCGTTAAACTGCGTCAGAGGACTGTAAATACTAAACAGATGACAAAAACTGTGGGAGTGCAGCAGCGCAGTGTCAGAAAAAAGAGAGAGGGGCAGAGAGAGTAAGAAAGGGGGGGGGTGTTAGAGAGAGTGAGCACTTTCCATCACATGTGGGTCAGTAACGAGGTCCAATTCTAATTCATAAAGGTCCATTTAAGGCTTTGACGTCAGCGGGTGAACATCAGTGAGCTGGAGGCGAAGGATGAGGGCCCTTCAAGATCGGCTGATGCACAGTTAAGGGCATGAAAGGGTCATTTAGCTCCACTGGCTGCTGTATATCAGATGGAGGTCTTACTGTAAATGAGCTCCTCTTCCAAACACATTCACAATGACTTCAAAAGAAAGAGAATGTACTCTAGCTGAAGTGTAGCTGATAGAAACCGTCTGGGTGAGAAAGCAAGCATGAGAGGGTTTGTGCAAGAGGATTCTGTGGTGGTACAGAGTACACAGAACTACAGTATAATAGTGAGTTAGAACTCTAGCCAGACCCCCTAAAGAGGAGCTGTGGAAAAGCTGGACAGAGGAGACGAGGAGGTGGTGGGTGAAGAAACCCGATCAGGAGGAGTGAAAGGGAGAGAGAGAGGAATTTCTCTTGCATTTACATAAAGGTCGTAAGTCTACATTCTATTCGAGAGGGAAAAAGGAAAGAGAAAAAAACGCCATTCAACTCAGAATTCCCTCACATAAACCCAGATGATCAGAGTTCCTCAGAGGTTAGGATGTGATGCCAAATCAACATTATCAGGAAATACAGTACAACTGAACAGTTCTGAATAGTAATATTAACATCACTCATTGCAGAATGCTGGCCCGTTGCATGTCAAAAGAAAACGATGATGCAATTCAAAGCTTTGACTTCCCACCCAGACTCTAGATTGACTAACCGTAGTTAACTTTGAAGATGATGTTTCAGATTGCTTCAGGTATGCTCTTCATTGCATCATCAATTTAAAAAAAGACCGATCTTAACCTCTGTTCAATTGTAGCCATATTTAACCTTTCTTTGTTTAACCATTTAACTCTAGCTACTGTAATTCTTACATTCATGTTAAAAGCCCTACGATTTAATTTACCACAGCAATTGACTACTGTAGTGTGAATTAAATTGACTTGTATTGATTTTACGATGCTGGCTATCAGCACTCAACCTTTCTGTCCTTGTTAGACCATGATCCAAAGCCGGTCCTACTGTAGGAACACAGTGTGTAAGGTATAGAGTAAATGCATCCTAGATGAGATGCCAGTCAATCGCAGGGCACCACCCACACCCACTCAAGCATTTTATTTTCAGACAATTTTTAGACATTGAGAACTTATTAAAAAATAACACTCCATTTTTATATTGTTTTATTGGTCAGAGTTAAACCAAGCCAATTAGATTTTTCCCCTATTGTGACCTCATATAAGAAAAGCCTCTTCCGCATCTTGCTGCTGTTATCTGGAGGGCGTGGCTTAATAGACACTGAAATGGCACATTTGGAAATAAAGGGATTTGAGTTATAAAAACATGCCTTGTCTGAGCTAGAGCAACCCTAGACACACGTTGGGGGACCGCCTGTGACCTCGTAAAATATAGGACCTTTAAATACAACTTTAACAACCCGAAATATTATAATGCACAACATGAAAGCCTCAGTACTTTTTGCTTATTAGCATAAACTAAAAATGCATGAGTTGGTGGTGGTTTACAAGAACACAGGGGATGGACTGAAGAACCAAACCCCACATAGGAGACAGAGAGAGAGAAGGGGAGTCTTGTCTTGCAAAGGGAAGGGAGAGGTTTTCCCAAGTTCCAGGAGTGGTGCAGGACTTTCTCTGTGCGGAATGTGATTGTTTGAAGTGGCTTCCTGAGAAGTGTTTTTAAAAGGAAGCAGTTTGGTGGGGGCAGGCTGGCATAGTCCAACCTCTGCCCGAGATGTTACGAATACCCTGAACTCCAGCGCCCCAAGAACCACCTACCTTGCCCTGCAACCGGCTCACACACATGCTGCGCACTGCAGAGAGACAATACTCCCGCATAAACAAGGGAGTCAGACTGATACTTGGTCGTATGGAGCTGCTTTAGGAAAACTACAGAGACAGAGATGAGCTGGAGGCTGCGAGGATGAAGGAGAGTCGAGAGCCAATCATAGATGGAGAAAAGCATGACAGGCACCAGCTCCAGAATTTTATAACAGACTACGATAACAGGTTCTACATGTCAAACTATATGATGACAATCAACTAAAGACACACCTGTGATTAAAGAAAATGACTACGGTCACATAGATGGACACAAGCCCTCGCTGTAATAGTTATGCTTAGAAAAAACACATTTTGTAATGATGGATATGGAGACATTCATAGCTGAGTAAAAGGGGACTACAAAGTAATAGTCCTGTAGGGTGTAACGTCACATTAAATATGAACAAGTCAGTTTAGTTGACTATATACTTAACCAAATATTTGTAGTTGTGCTGCAAGTTTTGTGTAATCTTATGCTGTTCTCCTATTGGTGGCTTTTAGATAAGCATTAAGATAAGCATAAGACATTGCCAGAAGTTTGTCTTCAACTTTCTTTGGTTGCAAATGCACAATCTTGCTGGCAGTGAGCACATCTAAGAGGAATTCTTCTACAATGTGCAAAAAAAAATCATGCCATGTAACCCTGACACTACAGCCACATCTCTCACTGATCTAATGATACGAGACCTGCTTTACATGCAAGAGTTTATTAATCACAGTAATCTGGAAGGTGAGAGAAGTAAACCTATACAGCTCACCATCGGTTACTTTAAAACAATTCTAAAACACATGTATGTTCACCGCACATGCAGCTTCTTCTGTAAAAAAGACTTACTGAAAAATGTGCCATGAAGTCCACGGAGTCCTTTCAGCTTGATAAAGAGCCTTCCAAATTCACAAAGATGCGCACTTTAAAATGGGAACGAGAAGCCCTTCGAATGCAGCTACTCCTCTCTGGCTGCTGGGATGAGAACAGAAGGTTTAGCTCTCCAGGAGTCCAGCTTTTCCATGTAACACCACTCGGTTAGACACACACACACACACACAGACACACACACATGAGTGCATACAGAGCAACAGCTTGACGTTAAATGACCTTCCCTCATCTTCAGATAATGGGAGTGGAAGTTCCTTTATTTGTATGGACAAGGCTACAAGCGCAACTCCTTCTCTCATCCCACCCCCCCTACACCACACACACACACACACACACACAGAGTGTGGAAAGACATCAGTCTGCTGTGCTGAGCCAAAAGTAGGCTAAGAAAATCTCGGAAATTACCTCGAAGAAACTCAGACTCTGAGCAACAATCACAATTCACACACGCACACTTAATGCATGCTGGGTAAATAAATCATTAATCAACTGGCAGTTAATTTATCAAACAATAAGTAATGAACGGCAGTAACTTGTTCAAGGACTGTGATATTATGAAAGGTCAAGCAGAGGTATAACACTACTGAAAAGAATAAAAAATGAATAGAAAAAGTCAGAAAAAGGAAACTAATAAAAATACAAAGAAAAGAAAATAATAGAAGCAGGGGAAAAAAGGAGAGAGCCAAAAGAAAATAAAAAAAGAAGAGAACCGTACTGGCCTGAACACTGTGCGCTGACACAAAAAGGAAGTCGGGGTTCAGCAATCTCCCTTTCCTCTCTTCTTCAATTCGTGACCTCTGTCCTCACCCTGACAATGAGACCCTCTCTCTCTCTCTCTCTCTATCTCTCTTTTTCTTTCCCTCTCAGAAAGACACACACAAAGACACAAATTCCACAGGCAAAGCACCATATTACCTTCACACGCTCTTTACAGCATCTCTACATTTTATTGCTTGCATGAGCAAAACGTGAGAAACCGATCCTGCTACTCAATAGTGTAATCTCTCCTCCTAGCTGCTCAGCACCGTGTACCAAAGCACATGTAGAAACTCCCTCAGGGGAACCGGAGGAGTGGAGAGAAAAGGGTTCACCCTCAGGTACTTACCTCATAATGTATCAGCAGTTTACAAGACAAGAGCTGCCCTGCACTGCTGATCGTCTTTTTCTCTTGGTTGTCAGAGCGAGGGTAAACATCGAGCACTCAGAGAAAGACAGGGGGAGTGAACCAGCGAGCGAGAGACAGAGGGAGGGACAGGAGGAGGGAAGGCAGGAAAAGAGGTATAGAACAAACAACTAGCTAGAAAAACGACAATCGGGAGACCATTCTGTGCGGGAAGGAGAAAAAAGTGGGCCTTGAGGAAAAGATAGGCGAGGAAAAAAAATAGAGAGAGAGAGAGAGAGAGGCTCTGATAGGGGCAAAAAAAATAAAGTGTTAACAAAATTAGGGGACTACATAGGAACAAGAAGAGGACCTGATTTTTTTTCAGTCCTGTATACATTATCATATTATAAAGCTCAAAGTTTCATCTCGTGTCTTAAATGGCAAGACGCAGACGGAGAGAACATGTGAGGAGAAGCGTGAGCGCGTGAGTGCATGTGCGAATACGCTCT
Source organism: Clariallabes teugelsi (assembly GCA_030014215.1). Lineage (NCBI taxonomy): Eukaryota > Metazoa > Chordata > Actinopteri > Siluriformes > Clariidae > Clariallabes > Clariallabes teugelsi. Next base: position 12,709,250 of record JAQMYG010000003.1, read on the forward strand.
CAGCTGAAGTTTCCCCCAAACACTTAAACTGTTCTGACAAAAAAATTCATGTGAGGACACTGTTCTGACCTTGCACTGCTAATAACTGGTACCGGATAAATACACGTTTCCCACGCGGTAGGTGCCTTTCATGAGTCCTCAGGGCCTCTGCCATTCATAAAGCCTTCATTCAGGCAGCGGGTTAGCGCTAGAAGTGTTAGCATACAGCTGCCAGCAGAGGGGGCTTCCATCACTGCGTGCCAAACAGAACGCTTCATTGTTGAGGTACAAAGGTCCATTCTGGGCAGAGCTGCCAGGCCAATGTGTCCTAATGCAGTTAGCCACTCGACACACTTCACACAACCACTCGACATCGCAAACCATCAGACACAATGAACAAAAACCGGCAAAGTGCAACTCCGAGTTTTCTACACATTATATTAGACATAGTAGTCCCTTACATAGGGACGGTGGACTTCACGTCACCACAAGTCATTTAATGACAGTCTATACAAAACACTACTTAACACGTCAGATGTGACGATCACAATAAACCACTCATTCATTTGGTCGATGTTTATCCAAAGTGAAGTGACAGTGGAAACAATCCCAGATTGTTTCCCAATCCTGAGATTGACTAGCACAGAGACTTTTAGCACTAGATGAGGTACACCATGGACAGTGTGCCGATCCATCACAAGGCACACACCCATACACACTTAAACCATCATTCATACGCTACGGGAAATTTGCAAATGCCAATTAGCCTAATCTGCAGGTTATTGGCCAGTGGGAGGAAACCAGAATGAAAACCACTAAGCATGGGGAGAACATGCAAACTCCACACACAGAGGGAATCAAACCTATTAATGAGATATTAGGTGACACCTAAAATCAGTTTTTAATTATTTTTTTTCCTTTGTAAGAATCAGCTCTTGTGTCCCCTGAGTGGCGCAGTGGTAAAGTTCTCGCTTTAGATCGCTAGTTTGATTCCCGGGTGATGCTGTAGCCTCCCACAGCCGGGGGCCTAGAGAGAGCTGATTGGCCGAGCTCTCTCAGTGGAGTGAGATGGGATTCACTTAGCGCTCTCACATCAATCATGGGCGTCTCTGAGCTCACACAAGCAGAATGAGCGGATAGTGCTGTCCTCCGAGTGTGTTATGCCGCCCCCAACGATGCGGTTCCTTTCTTTCAGACAGATGCAATTAGTTGGTGTCAAATGGTTCGGTAAAAGTCTGACTGGTAGTAGTAGCCTTAATATGGGAGCCCCCTATAGAAGGGTGGGAATTGAATATGATTAAATTAGGGAGAAAATCAGGGGGAGAAAAAATACAGTGAGCCTGTTTTCTCCTAGCTCGCTAACTATCTAAGCCAAGTGTCTCAAATAACGGCACTTGTATAGCTGGCCTGCCATTTCTGGAACATAAATCTATATTAGAATGATTTCTCATTATTATCAAATTGAACCTCAGTTAAAAAAATGTAACTGATAAAAGAAGCTTGTTCTCTCTTCTGTTTTAAATTCAAACTGTTATCCTTTACCTGTCAGTGCAACAGAAAACTGCTAAATTCTCACAGGATTATTGTGAATACACCAACATCAGCTAGGAAATTAGCACCAGAGTCGCTAAGAATGTCACAAATATTTCAGTATAAACACTTTTAATGTGTTTCATCAGATTTTCCTTTGAGATCCAAACTTCACTGCAGCTGTACAAAGAACATTAATTCTGTAGCAAACAATATGGTTAATATGGCTAATGCTAACATTCAGAATAATAGCTAATGCTAACAGGGTATTCTTCAGAAACCACAAAAAAATGAAAATTTTCACTACTGTTGATATTCAGCTATATTTTTCCGCATGTGTGCTAACAAGAACTGATTATACAGAGTGAATGCTGCCATGAATGAAATGTTTAAACAAAGTATAACAGCAGAAATAATCTAACCCTCAAACAGCTCAAAAAAAGCTCCATACAAACTACTCCTCACAAACAACTGCTCACAAACTACTCCTCAACTACTCCTTTAATATACGACGACTCATGGTCTTCATCAGAAATCCTCAATACCGCCTACAACATGCATTTAAAATAGAATTTCAAAGTACCCTTCAAGACTGTTGACATCACTCATAAAGATTAGAGGGAATAAAAATCACATTTTGTTGAAGTAGCTTCAAATCACAATTAAAAAAAGTAGATAAAAATCAACTTTTAATGGAAATAAATAAATTCAGAGAAAAATAAATCCTTATCAAGAAAACATTATTTTCAACAAAAACAAAAAACATGTGCCACAAATAATGACACACCTTCATTTAATACCTTGTAAAACCTCCACCTGCCAATAAAAAAGCAAAGTCTTCTCCGATAAGGTTCGGGAATACAGAGCAGGGCATCTAAGACCATTCCTTTTTACAGAATCTCTCCAGACTGTTCAAGATCATACTGTATGTCCTATCTTGGGCTCTGTTCTCTTCAGCTCACACAAGTTTTCAGTTGGGTTCAGGCAGTGATGTGCTGGCCTTTAGGCACACTGGGACAAATTTGTGAGTCCGCATCAGTGAGCTTGTCAACCGGAAAAAATTAAACAAAGCAAAAGAAATGTCCCCATCTGTGCGCTGCTGTCATTCAGGGTGCATATGAGAGGGCGTTGAGTGCGTGTTTCAGGACTGGGCTCACTGGCCAATCACAGGTGAATGTGTGCTAGTTAACGTGCATTAACATTCTAGAGTAGGCATCGCTAAATGGCGGACCGTGGTCTGGACCCGGGCCATGTGAATGTTCTATCTGGACCCTATGGCTTTTCTGATAAAAGACTAGTTAATATATCAGTAATCTAGCACTTTTTCTCTCAAGGTAGGCGTGGCTACATGTGTCACTCAACAGAGCCAATTAACATGATAGTCGACCATGTATAGACAGAGTGTGCAGAAGAAACAGAAACGAAAGCAAGAGAGAGCATGGCTTACTCCAAGAAAAGTTAAGTAGACTATGAAAACTGAACCTTCAAAGATGAATGAACAGATCGATATATGTTTATTCTTCCTGCGGGAAGTTTAATACCAGTTTGTCTCATATGTTTCAGTACCACAGTGATACTGTAATAAAAACAGTCATGTGAAGCGCCACTATGAGGCAAAACACGTCGTTAGAGGAAACATATCCGCAGCAGTCCAAGGTGAGGGTGTATAAAATACACAAAGTGAGAACCCAATGTGACAGAGCACCCTGAGTCCTTTCATATTCATTTACAGCCAATCAGCATGCAAATGAAGATTTACTAAAGATTGATTAAAGATTGTTGTTTGCATTTCATACAAATAGGAACAAGAAGGAAATATACAAGACCATCAAAGTCCAAATTGTCCATGTAGTTAATGGTTAATGTAGTTGCTGAAAATTGACAAATATCATTGAAATATCTATGGAAATTTTTAATTGCTTATTTTTATGGACTTACAATGACTGCATACACAGAGATCTGAATCCTAACACAAACATGAAAAATCTTACTAAATGTGTAACCCAGTCGATCAGGGAACAACATGTTGAAGGTTCCTACACATTCCAATCAACTTTACATTTTATAACATATTAAAACATATTTCATTTACATTCTGTTTACTATAATTTTCAGTGGTGTCAATAACTGTGTAAACATGTCCAAAAATAATTTCTAGATATTTCTTGTTTTTCTCTAAATAACTTTATTTCAATAAAGGTTGGATTTTGGGCCACCAATAATTGCGGAGGGCATTGTACCTCAGAAGGATGAAATAATTAAACAATGCCTATCCTCCCTCGACTCTGCGAGTAAACGTACAGTATTTACACCACTGAGATCCATTCTTTATACTGCCTTATTTCCTGCATCTTCACTCTTCAACAAAACAGCAGTAAAGGGAGCAATTGTATGCGTGTGAGAAAATGAGACAAGCATGCACGGGACAAAGAGAAAGCGAGAAGCAGAGGAGCTCCCTCTCCCCTGAGAGGTGGAATGATGTCAGTCTTTACGCAGCAAGGTTACTACACTCAATGCACATGTTAAGGAAAAGGAAGGAGGGAGGATCTGATGGAAAAGAGAGGGAAGGAAGGAAGGAAGGAAGGAAAGAAGGAAGAAAGTGGGAAAAATATATAGCAGTAAGAGAACAAAAGCTGAAGCATCTGAGAACAGGACGGATGGGTCCTAGAGAGTTCTAAGCAGCAAAACAGATTATTACAAGGAGAATTTGTGGGACTGTTTTTCAGGGAAGCAATTAAAAAAAATAATAATAATAAAACGTGTTATCTCTGGAGGCATTCTAAGGATGGCTAATTTCTTGTACGTTTTCTATTTTACATTTCATCATGCTTGCAAGGGTTACATTTAAGGGGAGAACACAGGCACTGCAACTTAAAAAAATAATCATAATAAAGACAGTAAGTGGAGCTGAGCTGTAATATTTTGTTATAATAAAAAATGCAAATGCTATCATCATTTAAAGGTATGAAAAGATGACGATAACAATGATAATGATCATAAAAAACAGATATGAAAACTTTTTTTAAATAACATACGCTGATCTCCAAATTAAAAAAAAAAAAGAAAAACAAAATTGAACAGTCCTGTTTCTGCATTGCGAGAGTTTAAAAAGACATCTGGCTTTTTAATCCCCATTTAGTCGGAATCCCAATTAATAGTTTTTTTGTTTTTTAGACTCTGCCTAAAATTTCTGAACGTAATGAGGCAGTTTCCTCATACAGTGAGGGTCAGGTTTTAATCAGGATGTTGGACAAAGCATAAAAAGTAACAAAAGTTTAATAAATAGTATTTGTAATCAAATTTTGGGGTAATAGAAAATTAAAATGGCAGAAGTGATTTAAAGTAAGAGTTTTTAGAGTAGGGGTTTTTTTTTTTTTTTATTTAAGGAAAGCCTATACAGTATTTTACAAAACTATATAAAATTCATGACATTCAATTAATAACATTTTAAACAATTGCCATTGTCAAAAAGCAGCTTTACAGAAATCCAGATATAAATGTTTATCCAGCTGTGGTCAGAACGTCTGGTATTATTCTAATATTCTGTCTAATATTCTATATAATATAATATTCTAATATTCTAATAGTCGGTCTTAAATGTCCAATATATTGCAAATTATTTAAGTGAGATAGAAAGCATAAGCACAGCCTGACCATCTCATATGTCTAATTTAAGAGGTTACAATCATATGTAAATTTAGCTACCAATTTTATTATTTAAATTAAGAGAAACTCAGTATCAGTGATGAGGAGTGGCAGGGAAAGTCCAGCTAAATTCAGCCTCATAATCTAACATGTGAATTCTGTTGCCTGTGAGAGGTTTGTGGTCTATCAGGGTTTGAAATCTATTAGTCACATCGACTTATTCAAGGTTGTTGAGTAGCATAGAAATGTGCACAAAAGCCTTGACCTGAAAAATCCACCCAAGCACTGAATAGCTGCAAACTCTAGTTTCAACTTTTTTTTTTTTTAATCTCCCATTCTTCTCACGTCCAACCCCCCCATACCCCGTCATACTATGAGAAAAGCCCCAGCAATAACAAATAGGACTACCCTGCACCACAGGATCCAAGTCCATGTTGAGGAGGTTTGTATTCTCTCAGTATCTAGCTCTGGCCATCTTAGCTGGTGCAGTACCGAGTTAGCAGAATACTAAACATCCAACCCGCCCTGAAGAAACAACACAGAGTAATGCTGGGGCGTGACAATATAGACGGAAGTTTCGACTGAACATGAAATTGAGGAAAGAAGGAAGAGGGGAATTTACTTAAACTTAAGTAAATTACACCATGTACATTGCATGTGAGGTTTTGTTTTAAATGTCTCATTCTGTATAAAGGGATAAATGTGATCATGTGCATCCTGCTAAAATACCATTTGAAGTCTAAAAAAAAAAAAAAACAGCTAAGTATGGCAATAATGTCACAGGTTTTGAGTGTGCAAATTGTAATAGGGCAAAAGAGCTACTTTTAAAACCATAGTTTCTTTTAACATGATTTCAGTCTGGTAAGCAAGTGTGGTCATATCAGTCCCATGCTGTTCCTTTCCTTCTGTGTCCACAGTGAAGTGCATTACGCAAACACGCTTACACGAACACAAAGGAAAACCAAGGACCTTATCAAATTATGGACAATAATTCATTCAAAGCCAAGAATTATGGTTATTAGTGTATACTACTTAAATACACATACTTATGTCCTTCAGCATCACCATCTTCAACCATAGCATCCTTGAACATGAACAGACTCCACACTCACTTCATCATAAATATATGGGCTGTAAACTCGCTGACTGAAGCCAGACGCTGAGATCATTTATTAACGGACACACACGTATGTACGCACACACACACACACACACACAGGAAAGTGTGGCCCTCTCCCTGCACTCACACACCCTTAGGCAGGATGCACCAGCTCTCCCAAGCCCTGAGCAGCCCTCCAGGTCAGGCAGAGGTCGAGGAGTGAAAAAGCACTCCACCTCCAGAGAGCTCCAAAAACACTCTTTCCCACAACACCACACCCAAGCCGAGCCAAGACCGTTCGTTCAGTTCCTCTCCCAGAGGTCGTGGAAACCACAGTGCGGCTGTAGATGCAGGAGTCACATCAGTGCAAAAAGACATGTTTCTACAGACTTGACCAACTGACATTAAAACACTATAAAGACACGTTCTCAAGTCAGAGGGGTGGTGTGTTTAAATTGTAAGAGGTATTAGAATCCACGTAAGAATCCACAGGTAGATGCAGATTACACAACACTATTTAACATGACAGCCACTTGACAGTATCCTTTCCCAGACCCATGTCTTTCACAATCCCGTCACTCTCGTCTACGGATAATTCTCTCGACCTCATAGTTTTGTTTTCACTCTGACATACACCATCTACTGTGACACCTTATACAGACAGGTGTGTGCCTTTCTTAAGTATGTCCTATTACTTTAATTAGACCCAAGTGGACTCCAATCAAGCTGAAGAGAAATCTGTTTTCAATATTTGGTGTGTCTCCCATTTGGCTTCAAACCAGCATCAATTCTTATACAAGCACGCTTACACAAAGTCACAGAGTACAGCAACAAGGTACAAGATACAAGGTAGTTCTACCACATCAGCAAAGTCTCTCCCAGGCAACAATTACAAAGCGGACTGGGGTTACAAGATGTGCTGTTCAATATACTTTAAAAAAAACTACAAAGAAACAGGCAATGATGAGGACTGTACTTGCAGTTGTCGGCCAAGGAACCTTAACGCAGCAGATGAAAGACACATGCTTACTTCCCTCCGACATCAAAAGATGTCCAGCAGTGCCATCAGCAAGGAACTGGCGGACATCTATCCATCGACTGTCCGGATAAGTCTGGCCTGAAGTGGTCTTCATGGAAAGCAATACCTCTGACGTGGTAACAAGGCTAAGTGACTCAACTCTGCACGAAAACAGGAACTGGGGTGCAGAAAAATGGCAGCAGGTGCTCTGGACTGATGAGTCAAAAGTTAAAATATTTGGCTGTAGCAGGAGGCAGGTGGTTTGCCAAAGGGCTGAAGAGAGGTAGAGTAAAAAGTCTCTGCGGGCAATACCGAACCATGGTGGAGTTTCCTTGCAAGTTTGGGCTGCATTTCTGTAAATGGAGTTGTAGCTTTGATAGCTGATAGTACTGCATCAAAGCAGTACTATCAGGGAGTGTCTGATTGGCCCCAAATTTATTCTGCAGCAGGACAAGAACCCCAAGCATATAGTCATCGGCATTAAGAATTGTCTTCAGCGTAGAGAAGAACGTGGAGGCTTGGTCTTGAGACAGAAGAATTCGAGGCAGCCGACATCCACAGAAGATCTGTGAGTAGTTCTCCAAGTTTGTATGTTTGGAACAACCTAAATGCAGAGTTCCTTCACTATGTGCAAGAGTACCTAGAAGAATTGATGCTGTTTTGCGTGGTGGTTAGATCAAATACTCATTTGGTTTAGATTTCTCTTATGTTCATTTACTTTACATTTTGTTAATTAATAAAAAATAAAACTTTTAAAACATTCTTACTTTCTAGTATTTTTTACACAAACCTGCCTAAATATTCTGCACAGTACTCTCGCTCTTTATATATACAGTAAAGGAGAAACGAGTAGGTGAAATTGGAAAGTAGGATGGAGAAATTCCAATTGAAAAGCAGATATGGCCAGGTGTGGGTTAGCCAAGAAAGAACAGCTGAAACTCTAAAAGGAAGTTTGTCAGTAGCTTAAAAAATAATATTAGCTTACTATCTTTACAGAAACCACTTCCTTTTTAAAATTTGCATACATGGGTGGCAGTTTGAGGGCAACCTGTCATACCAGCTACCCCTGTATTCACACGAGCACATGACAATGCAGCTGACAAATATTCATTCTCTACACATTAGTGCATTTGTGTATTCCTTGTACTGTATATTTTGCAGTTTGCTGTAGAAGCTATAACATAAGCACACAAGTGATGAACTACAAGCCATCCTAGAAGTTTAACACTGAATATATCCTCGTATAAAATGAGAAATATAAGCATACAGACAAAAATGACTTTCATTTTTGCATTTGGTTCTCAAATTATTTCCTCATTGTTTGCAGGCATTGTCATACATTCTTACTGACGTTCTATTGTGTGTAAAACGCTAGAAAGGACTCAAACCGGTTATGTTTGCTCTTGGTGACTCTTTGTTTAGGCCTGCTTAGACAAAGCAGAAATGTCTATAGCCCTCATGTTGGAAATTTATATCAAGTTTTTCCTTATCAGAATATGTAATTTCTCTTCCTTTCCTTGGGTTTTCTTTGACTAAATTTGAAAATGAAACAAACAAACAAAAAGCCATTTCCTCTGTTCCCTCAATGATCCTGCTCATGCAGATAATAAAGCAAAGCATGAAATGTCCCTGTGGCTATTTGGACACTAAGCTAATTGGGTTAGTGCATGGACTCATCTGCTTCTTAGCTACAAATGACAAACATGGCATGTTAATGTGGTCAGCATCCGCAAAAATACCAAAAACATGAATAATGACGGGGTTTTAAAGAGATTAGATTGCAGAAAGACGGAACTCAGCAAGACAACAACAAATTTTATTATTATTGAGACCTACAGCTGGTAGTCATGTACCCAACCTACTAGATTCCAACCGCCATTAAACAACAAAGAAGAAGAAGAGCTCGGCCTGTCGTACCCATTATCTGCCTATTGTTACAGTGGGCAAGGAAGGCATGTGACATGCTCACAGTATGACATAAAAGTTGATGATGACGCTGCCTGAGGCCTACCAGCACAAACACTGCCTGTCCATACAAACAAACAGAATATCGTTTTTATATATACCGATCAGCCATACATTACCAACAGACCACCCACTTAATATTAAGTAGGTGCCCCTTGTGCCACCAAAACAGCAATGACCTGTGTTCTGACACCCTTCCCTGGCCACCCCTTCACCTGACCAGCCTTCACCTTTCCCCTGACCAGCCTTCCCTGGCCACCCATGACCCTTCTGCCGGTTCACTGGTTTTAATTCCTTGCACCAATTTTGGTACCACTGCAGAACACATCCTACAAGAGCTGCAGTTTTGGAGTTGCTCTAACCCAGTCACCTAGCCATTAAATCAGATCCCTTGTCAAATCCTTACGTTTGCCCATTCTTTCTGTTTCCTCATCAGCACATCAACTTCAGGGACCAAACATTCACCTGCTGGTTAATATACCCACCCATTTCCATGTGCAATTGGCATGAGATATTTCATCTGTAGCTACTGTAACAAGGGACAAATTGTGATGGATAGACAACTGGGTCAGAGCAAGTCCAAAAGTGCAGCTCTTGTGTGATGTTCCTGGTCTGCAGTCATCACAATCTACAATCTAAAAGTGATCCAAGGAAGGAAACCCTGTGAACCGGTGACAGGGTCATGGATGGCCAAGGCTCACTGATGCACATGGGAAGCAAAGCCTGGCCCGTGTAGTCCTATCCACTAGAAGAGCTACTGTAGCTCAAATTGAGGAAAAGGTTTTCCTTAAACCTGGTTTCCTTAAAAAGGTGTCAGGACACCCACCATTACTGTTTTCGTGGGACCTACTCAATAAGCAGGTGGTCATAATGTTATGGGTGATAAATGTATAGAGATTACAATACTCTTCATTACAGCTGCACGTTGAATAAAACAGGAGAGGTCAAAGGTCGCAGGCAGGGATGGATAATGACTAATTAAGTAATAATTTAAGGCCACCTTATAGTAAAAATTTCAATAGGGTTTCAAAACAATATTATTATTCAGCGTCTATCCTAACGGAACCTCGCCCTGTACTTGTCACCATGGATACCAAATGTCAATTATTTCCACTTCAGCTGACGTAGCCTCTAGTCAGCAGCCAGTGAGAAGCGCGCGCTGTAGGACTCGAGGCGCGAGCACCAACACAGCGCACGGGCAGCACGCTGCGGCTCGTTTAACAGGCAACAAGTCGTAGGGGGGTCATGGGATATACGATATAGGATACACTGTCGTGTTCGGAATGCGATAGAGTGTCGTTACATAAACGACATCTTCACGTTGGACAGCGACCACGTTTCAGCAAATCACTGCGGCACAGATTTGATGCATGACATCAGAGAAAGTAGTGCATGTCCATGTTCAGATCTACAGCCTAATCACGTAAGCATGGAGCACAAGACAGGAAAAACAAGAGCGCTACGCTACGCAGTGGCTAGCCTGTCTTCGTCTCTGCAGCGCTGCTTGTTCTGTTTACAAGCACCGACGGTGCCTAGAGAAGGTCACACCGATTTCTAAGGCAAGATGAGGCGATACGGAGGGCAACAGCTGGACAGCGACGATCAGCACTTACGTTGTTCCGCAGGTCCTGCAGAGCCACGCTCATGGTGCAGACAGAGATCCGGCGAAAGGCGAGCAGCCGCGCGCTTCACTCACTCCACCTCTGCATGCATGCATGTGGGACTGCTAAGCCATCTCCTCTCCCGACCGAGCTGAAACACATAGGTACATACCCAGTGAATTAAACCCTGACTGACGGCTGATTACAAACAAATTTGGATGTCAGACGCGCACACACAGGAAGCGTTCACCTCTTGAGCCAGCGCGTCTTCGTCTTGTCCCGCTTCCGCCTCTGAACGCTGTTCAGCAACACACAACATACGCCGATCAGTAAATCAGCCTGCAGACTCTTCCCTCTGTCCTCCTCGATCACCCCTCCTCTCTCACGCTCTCCCTCTCTCTCTCTCACTCTCTCTTCATGTGCGTCAGGTGGAGGATCCACTATACAAAGTGCCATAAATTTAAACATCAAATGTTTAGGCATGGGAGAGTAAAAGGAAACAGATTACACCAGGCAAACAGTCACACAAAGACAAGCTTGAATGGAAGGAACATCTTACCTGCTCCATATTAAACATAAACATCATGGCATTGCTGTAGAGGCTCAAGTGGATTGATTTGGTGGATTTTTTAGTTGTTGTTGTTTTCCCCCCACCATCGCACAAACATGCATGGGAAACATGAGATTTTATTACCCCATTCTTCTTCTGTTTACAAATAAAGATGGAAAAAATCACAGCCATGTGTGTACACTTCTTTTTTTCCCCCATCCACAATGGTATTTGTTTAAATGCAAGATTGTTCCAGACATTTGTTCCTCTCGGCCATGCACGTGTGAGAGAGAATCTTGTTTCAGAAAGGTCAAATTAATGTTCTGCATCAAGATAAGAAAACAACTAAGGACATTGCCAAAAGCTACAAAAATTGAGTTAAGAAGAGTAAAACATACCATTAAAACCTGGAAGGATTGTGGTGAACCATCATCTTTAAGAAGAAATGTGGTCAGAAAAACATCCTGAATGAGTGCGATGGGAGAAACTCTTGGTGAAATCAAATCATAAAAACAAAACCTACAAAATTAGAATACGGCTATGTTTAAAAGTCAAATTAAGAGCATTTCTACATGCAAGGGGAGCTCATAGGATTGGTACTAAACAGCTGTGTAGCCTTAAGAAAACTACTTATTAGTGAGGATAATCAGAAAAAGGGCTTCCACTTGCTAGCCAACATAAAGAATGAAATGTGGAGCATTGGAAAAAGGTCATATGGTCTGTTCTAGGGTGGTGGGTGAATCACTTCATCTGCCTCTTTTTAAATCTGATATGCCCATCACTCTGGAACTGGGTAAATCTGGACTCATACATCATGACCTTTTTCCAATGCTCCGTGGTTCATCATGCCTAATGCCTACCAAACAAGTCTGTGGGGGCAGTGTTATGATCTGAGGTTGCTTCTATTGGTCAGGTGTAGGTTCAGCAACATTATGTGCCACAAGAAAGAAGTCAGCCGACTACCTGAATGTAATAAATGACCTGTTTTTTCCATCAATAGATGAAAAGTTGAATAGAATATAAATTTTAGAATAGATTTTGCTGAGATTCATTCAGCTCAAATTGTGAAAGTGTGGTTCAGGGAGCATGAGACATCATTGTTACTCATGGATTGACCACCATAGATTCCAGACCTTAACCCCATTGAGAATCATTGGGATGTGCTGGTGGAGACTTTATGCAATGGTTCGACATATCCACCACCAATACGAGAACTTGTAGAAAAATTCATGCGGCTCTTAATGGAAATAAATGTTAAGACATTGCATAAGCTTATTGGAACGGTGGCAGCGGTGGCAAAAGCGGTGGCAAAAGCAAAACCTGGTCCAGTGAAATACTGTATACATACATACATACATACATACATACATACATACATACAAAGTCAGTGTGTAAATGTTAGTATCCCCCAGTTTTTTGTGTAAAATCACAATGAAAAATGATCTGATCATAGCTGCTCTTAGTGTTAGGCAAATACAACTTCAGATGAATAACAATATATAACTTTTTTCCACTGTGTTATTATTTAATGAACAAAAATTAAGCCAAAAGGGGAAAAAACAAAAACATGCAGACAATACTAAGCACCAGAGCACAGAGCCTGAGAAAATAAACTAAGCACCACCCCAATGTTTAAATATACTGTCTATAT
>JAQMYG010000003.1:12722387-12734252 GCA_030014215.1 Clariallabes teugelsi
TGTGTGTGTGTGTGTGTGTGTGTGTGTATACACAAATATATTTAAACATTGGGGTAGTGCTCTGTTTATCTTCTTGTGCTCCATTAATGGAAGTTGTTGAAACTGATGTCCAGTGTAAAATTCTAAGGAAAAGCACCAAATTTTGTGTTTGCAGATTTGTGCAACTGACAAAGGGTAAGAGTAATTGTTACTCTTATTTCATCCTTGTAGAGCAAATAAAGACTTATTTGCTGATTATATACTGGTTATTTATTTATAATTACATTAACTAACCACTTGCACATTTGTCCAGGTTTCACAGAAACAATTCCATTTCTTTGATATAAAATATGTGAATGGAATAATATATCTGAAATTTCTAAGGTCAGTTAGGCAAAGGGAGACGTCACAAATAAAAACAACAGTAGAAATGAACATAAGTTTCACACGAAACACATTTGCTGATATCTTTTGTTTAAATTTTCCATATTCAAAAAAAGAAAGCAGACTGAAGCCTTTCAGGATCTGAGTTTATGAGCGTTTATGTAAATAATGTTCTGAAGTGTAAACCCCACCCTCTCCGCACAGCAGAGTGGGAAGCTGGATCTGCACCAAGACATAGATTAATTTGCGTCAATTGGCTCTCATCCTGAACACGGACACGCTGATTGGACTGGAAGTAACTGAAGCAGAATCTAAACACATTAAGGCCATTATGTAAACAAAAATGAAAGAAAAGAAAAAAACCTTTAAAGAATTACATGTCCTACTCACTAACCTGGTCTGATCTCCACGGTCTTTGTGATGACCTTACTGTATATCATCTCCACTCTTGCTGGTCACTGCCAAATAGATTCACTAGGGAAAGCTATAAATTACACTGACATGCATTCAATTCAATAATTAATGGAGTAATGTAGCATACTGTTGGTGCTTGTATATCATCTCGCAGGTCTATAAAACTAACAGACTGTTCATTCTAAATGTTCATGCTAAGAATAAGGGGAACAGTCTCCAAACTGTGACTGAGCTTTTAGCAGTTTGACCCTTTTCTTTAGCTTAACCCTGCCGTCATGTAGAGACAGCGGAAGTTGTCTCCAGTCCAGACTGGAAGGAACAACAGGGAATCCAGTGACGTGGACTAGGCTTATTTGATCAACATATGTTGAGGTTGGACCAGGATATTATATACTGTTAGCCTGTCTGCTGGTAGCAGATCAACCCATCTAAATTCCAAATTTTTAACACCGTGCCTTCCTACCATGTCTTATTCATCGAAGCCAAAACAACATCATTCATTCATTCATTCATTCATTTACATAATAGACATGCTTTTGGGGAATGGGTCTGTGCTGTTTTTGTGCCTAAACTAGTTTTTATGTCCAAGTGTAAGCTATATACCTAGGTTTAATTTCACAACATTGCAACTTCATTAAATATTAAGTATCTAAAAATACAATTAAAACTGACTGAAACTCAACTTTACACTATTTAAAGTCAAAAGGATTATATACTAAAACAGATTATTGTCATTCATATAATTGTATAGAAAATTAATTATAGAATATTGTCAATGTATTAAAAAAAATGAACCATAGCAATAAATAGATTATAATTATGACAAATTGCTGCACTTCAGGGTGTAACGTGAACAGTGACTGACGACACATCTTTCCATTAATTATTATCTGATAACAAAAAAACCTGTCATGTTTTTTTTTTTTTTTTTACGTAACATTAACATTCTGTTATCGATCATTTTAGTGCTTAAACAACTACTTGGCTGGAGTTTATTTAGGAAGCATACTCCCTCTTGAAAAAAATAAAAAGCATCTTTTTAAATTTCTCCATGTATCTTGTTCTGGCCAGATGGGAACACAAGGTCAGGAGACTGATAACCATGTTGATCAGCCTGTCTACAGCCATCAGCAAAGCTCTTCTTAAATAAGCCCAAGGCCTACAAGTCACCGATAAATCATCCACCACTCATGTACCCACCCCACACATGTGACATAAGTCAAGCACACTCTTATTCATGTGGCCTCTATTATCGAAATGAATGTTGTAGTACTGTAGATCTCTATTTTTAAACTAAATTTCTTTTTTGTGTAATAACACTTAGAAGGCCAACAATTGAGAAACTCTGATTGAATCAAGCAGAGATCAACTCAGTTTGTGACTGGGCTTTCTCAACCTTAACAGAACATATTACGTAAACATCCGATTCTGTTCCCCTGAACTTCATGGAGCTTTTCTTATGTTGTTATTTAATTTTTATTCATTTGTTTAAAATTTTATATAGTAATATCATAATGTATCTGTATATATTATGTAATATGTAGTACATCAGTAATATCTGTATATATTACTCTACAGAATCAGCCAAAAAATATAGTATGATCTACAGTATATTATATTAATATAATATTAATAACATTATAATAGTATTATCATATCAAACATCTGTAACTTCTGTAGTATATATAGTGTGTATACTTTTTATGGTCACTTTGTACGGTATACAGTATATATAGTAGTATAGTATATAGTATAGCATATATGGTACTGTAGCGACACACATACATATGTGCCACAGCACAGACAGCACAGATTAATATCCAGCAGTTGTATAAATAGAATCATCCTGTCTTACATAAACATGAGAGGGAAAAAATATATATATTTTTTAAATCAAATATATTAATACATTTATATATTATAAATATATAAAATTTTCTTTATTGTCCGTGTCTTTGTGCTTTGGAACTTTGATGCTCTGCACTGGTCATACAATCACCAAGGAGACGGGCTGAGGCGTTGTCATAGTATTGCCATAGCAACACCTCTAGCTTGTTGGAGGCCAGTGATCCATTATTCCCACAGAGCGAGCGAGTGAGTGGGTGGAGAAAGGGGAGGGCAGAGGAGGCAGAGCTCTGGGGCCTCAGGAAAAGGTCTCACTTGTTCTGTTAATATATTGATTGGCGTTTTATTCAAAACATCTCACTGAAGTGCCGTGTATTTGCTCTTTTGTTTCATCCAGATGAATCCTCTATTACTTTTCTCCACTTGGAGTTAATGTATAAAAAAAAATAGCCTGTTAGACAGAGAGAGAGAGAGAGAGAGAGAGAGAATGTTGTCTAGGGAAGGAGTATAATGAGAAGAGAACTCATCCTGTGCAGTGAGCATGGTTAATAAATTGCTAATCAGCCAGAAGTGAACATACACACACACATACTGTATATTTTCATCTTATCAGTGATTCAGCTGCCTTGGATTTGAGAGATTTATTACTGAAGGGCAACAAACATGAACATGACAGAGGCTCTATGGATATATACAGCAAATCTAACTTAGCAGTTGCTTCTCACCTGAAATGTTTTGTTGGACATTTATATGCTGTATTCACTCTTGAGATTCGAATTCGATTAATTCTAAACAGACTTTATAGCTCACACAGAATGCTGGTTGGTTATGCTGTACAATGATAAGTGGTTGTGTAACAGCAAGGCGTTTTCTTGTGTGCCATGGAGATACACCAACACTGCCATCTAGTGGTCAATCACAGCCAGTGCGGGTTAAGAATACAGTACAGTATGTCAGTTACCATGTAGGAAAGACTGAAAAGTTACTAACCCTTAAAAATACTTTCTACTTAAAAATCAGTGCGACATATAATCTGTTAGAGGAAATTAAACGAACCGTTTTGTTAATAGCAATAAAAATGCAAATAATGTAAAGGGGACACCTCTCAGCTGTCAGAAGCATTTTATTTAAAAAACAAAAAACAAAAAAAACAATTAGAATATATAATTCACTCAAAAATAAATGTGTAATCATTGCATTTAAAACTGTGTTACTAAGATACTACAAAATATTAAACTATATATATATATATATATTTAAAACATAACCCTCTATAGTTAACCATAATGTAAAGCATGAGATCATTGAAGTTATTAGGAGCTTCCAGGCGGCACGGTGGTGTAATGGTTAGCACTGTCGCCTTGCACCTCCAGGGTCCAGGTTCGATTCCCGGCCACAGTCCAAAGATAGGCAGGTTAGGCTAATTGGCGTTCCCAAATTGATCGTAGTGTGTGTGTGTGTGTGCCCTGTGATGGATTGGCACCCTGTCCAGGGTGTACCCTGCCTCGTGCCCTAAGCCTCCTGGGATAGGCTCCATAATACATTGTTCCTCATCACATACTGTACCAAAAGATAAATAATAAATTATGGGCAATTGAGTTTTAAAAATAACATTTCTATATTTATTTGTTTGTTTTTAATGGGTTGGTTTGTTTGTTTATCAAAATAAACTAAATTAATTAATGTTCATGTTTTATGTCAATTAATTTGGAAGTAAAACTTTGTCCCAGCCCTATGTGTAGATATTCTCATGCTTGTTGCTGTGATTAAAGGCTGCTCGACAAACATGGACAATAGGAAAAGTAAAAATAATTTGAAACTTCCAGCAGTTTTATCGCCATAACCATTATTGCTTCTAGGCTAATCTCCATAGGTTTCAGTGATTGGTCGTGGCAGGGAGATAGGCAGCTTGTTTGCCCCACGCTCATGCCAACACACATCAAACAGTGGAAAGACCTTCCCCTGAAGCTCAGTCTGATAGGAATAAATGAATCCGAGCTCATCCGGACTGTCTGCGTTATAAAACGTCACCTCTCCTCTGTCATAGTTCAGGAAAACCCCCAGGCGGCGTGGTTGTCTTATGAGGGGCAGAGTGACTCGAGGGGTGGTGAAAGCCTCATACATTCTGCCCTCCTTCAGCCCAATCAGCCACACTCCACCCTCAGGACTCTTGGGTAGCTTACTCTTGCGGCAAGCAGTCCCTTTGATCAACCCCATCCTCCATTTTGTTTTCTCTCCCACCTGGACCTCCCAGTAGTGCTTGCCTGAGGAAAAGCCGCGGTTGGCCAGCACACAGTAGCTGTAGCTGAAACGCTCAGGATTGTTGGGTAGGCGGTTGACGAGGACTCCACATTCCACACTGGTGTGGTCTTGACTTAGCTGCAACATGGGGTGAGCTGTGAGAGGGTCAAACTTCAGACTTTCAGGAGCTGTGAAAATGGGTAGAGTATTTATATTTAATATTTAAGCATTGTATTGAATTCTCACTACCATGTCAGTATCAATCCTGGGCAGCCACCTTAATAACACGATGCTCAGTGGTACCTTTCCATTCATGGAGGGTGTAAAGTAGGGCTGACATGTTACGCATGTCAAACAAATGACCTGTATCTTAGTAATTCAGTAACTAAAGGAATAAAATGGCACTGACCGAATATAAGCACATCTACGCTTGCTTACTCAAGCAATCATCAAATTAGGTAAAAAAATATAATATTATATTATATAATAATAATTTTAAAAAAGGGACGCACAATGGGGGGAAAAACAATTCCAATTATTTTTGGCAGACAGGGGTAGAACCAGAAAGACTGGAAGACTTTTGCAGCTGTGCCTCATCCAAGTCAAGGTTCAAAGAGTTGTATGTACTGAGATGCTGCTCTGCTTAACACAGCTGTACAGAATGGCTGTTTGTGTTACTGTAGCCTTCTGGTCATCTTGAAATAGTCTGGCCATATTTGTCTGACCTCTCTCATGACTGCCCACGAAAATGCTAGTCAATGTTTTTTCGAAACTGTTCTTTACAAACACTTAAAACTATTGTATATAAAAATCCCAGCAGATCAGCAGTTTCTGAAATACTCCCTGAGATCACATTTTTCCCCATTCTGATGTTTGATGTTGTAAATATGAACTGATGATTATGACCTGTTATTATTATTATTATTGTTGTTGTTATTATTATTATTATTATTTTCCTGTTTACATTATTCACATTAAGCAAGCTATAATTATAATGAAAATATGATTATGCGTACTAGAAAATGTTAATAAGAATTTGTATTTGGATAATTGCTGATTTTCAGCATTGATTGAATCCACTCTTTACCTGGTAAAACTCTTCTGTGTAATCTCTTCCACACGGTCATTTTAATATCACTGTGATTGAAGCCTGGGTTAAAGCTGATGGAGCTGTAGGTCCTCTCCTCTCTCTGTTCTCTCTGCTGGCCTTCTCTAAATCTGAAACGTCACATGAAGCTTTGAGTATAGCAAAGGATAGTTCTTGGATCACTGAAGAAGAGCCAGAATATGATCAATCCATTCATTCCCTGTTAAATGACTGTTTTGTACATGGTGATTTTATATGGTGAAATACAGTATGTGGTGATATATATATGGTTTTATATATATGATTTTATATATATATATATATATACACACACACACACACACAGTATGGTGGTCATCGGCACCCAAGGCTCATTCATGCCTGTGGTGACCAAAGGCTAGCCTACCTCGTCTGATCCAACGGAAAAGCCAGTACAACACAAATCGCCAACAAAGGTTCAAACTGACTAAAGTAAAGGCACTAGAACACCCAGTGCACCACAACCTGGATGGCTGGATGGATGGATGGATGGATAGATAGATACTTTATTCATCCCTATGGGGAAATTCACAAGATCCAGCAGTCCACAGATAGTTACATGTAGAAAATAAGAAAAATATGGTAAAAACAATCCTAAAAAAAAAAAAAAAAAAAAAAAAAAATAGGTAGTCGTATAGGCAGTCGTATAAGCATTTCACTTCATATCATACTGTGTATAAGTATGTACGTGACGAATAAAATTTGAATTTTATTTGAATTTGACGTCCCATGGATGTTCAGTCAGACTGAGAGCTGGGGAATTACCATTGACTTTTTTTTCATCAATTTGTGCTACATTGGCTTTTCTGTGGGTTTGGACCAGACAGACTGACCTTTGCTCCCCATATCCTTGAGTGGGCATGATCCTGTCACCAGTTTATTAGTATATAATTGATAACTGGTGATAAGGTTACTGCTGTGGGATGTACTGTATATACTGTATATAAAGCGGGATGTATATAATGTATAATGTAATCCATATACAGATCTAAATGAATGTGTTGCTTACCTTGGGG
This sequence comes from Clariallabes teugelsi, assembly GCA_030014215.1. NCBI lineage: Eukaryota > Metazoa > Chordata > Actinopteri > Siluriformes > Clariidae > Clariallabes > Clariallabes teugelsi. Next base: position 12,729,393 of record JAQMYG010000003.1, read on the forward strand.
CAATAGAGCCATATTTCTGAAAAATGAAACAACAAATACAAGGCAGTGAATTTTGCAGAAAATTATAAAATGAATGAATATAATAAAGATGAACGCATGAAAAGGTGGATTTTTAAATGATGTCTTGTGTCAATAACATATTAAGCAAAAATGCCTAATGAATATTTGTGTACATATACAGTAAAAATTGTCAAACGTTTTGAATGTTAAATACTGTCTTATCAGTACTGGGGAAATAATGGATTGTGTACTAGATAATGTGATTAAAATATTAACTAAACCCACACTACAAATCTCTTCATTGTAGTTAAGCGATATCTGTTGCATACATAAAACTTTATCTCAACATTATCGTAACATTGTTCCTGAATGACTTCATTGTATAAATACACTTAGAGTATCAAGGTTTTAAAGCTTACACTGACAGAGTATAATACTGCATGGTGCTGGTATAGGATCAGGTTTTCACTTATCCATAGTGAAACTGTGACCATTTTTGTGATTGTTATGAACAGCTTCATGGGCGGTTTTATGAAAATTCACTCACAGTGATGAAGTCCAGATGGCTCTCATTGCTCAGGGCTTCCAGTGTGGCCTCGGCCTCCTGAAACTTGGCCAGCAGTTGGCTCATGTGATCAGCCTGGGTCTGGATGGAGGAGATGAGAGTAGAGGCAGTGTTCTCCACCTTCTTCATGAAGCTAGCCTCCTCAAGCTCCATACAGTGTCGCAATTCCCCAAACTCTTTCCGCACTACCCATTTAAGCACATCCGACTCATTCTATAGGCATTCATACAAATCAGAAATAGGTTAAAGAAGTATTTCATTTTTTAATCATTATACAGAAAGACCTATATCCACCCCTGACATAATCGAGTTTACTTACTGTAATGCGAGACTTGTTGTAGGCCATTTTACAAATCTGCTCTTCCAGTTTTCTCTTCTGTGTCTGAAAGTTAGTCACCAGACAGGAAATGTCCTCCTGAAGAAAGGAGAAAAAAAATCTCCAATGCATTATATTGCATACTTACTTTCATTATTTTTCCAAATTCAAAACGTGTGTTCAATAGTATTTTTTTTTAATGCAGACTGATTATGAGAGGAAATTAAATTGCGCTCTTGAAAATCCAATTACAGCAGAAACAATGATTAACCAGTAGGATACACTGAAGGAAGTATAATTTTATTCCCCAGCACTCAACAACATAGACCAAAAAGCCTAAAAGCCAGGAATGAGACTTCCTTTAGATATTTTTATTCATTTTTTAACTTCATGCAGGCCAATAATTGACCCTTCTGACTTTTTTTTGGCCAGTTCCCCACAAGTTCCCCAATAAGTTTCGTGTTTATCTTTAATGTACAGACACATTTTAAAATGTTTTATTTTTTCAAAACAAATGGTATGATGTTTTACATTGGTAGTACATGAGTTAATCACATTCTTAAGATAATCTAAATGCTTTTTATAAATAATTGTATGACCACCCCATAATTTAATAAGTGTCCTCTGAGTGGCTTTTTGGATCCTTCCAGTTGTTTTTCAAAAATTGATTTGGATATTAAGGGTTATAGTAACACAGATGTTTCTTATACTGTAACAATTTTTTTGTTCATTTGTCTAGTGTTACTTCTTTAATATAGAGATACAGAGACTATTGATGCTTTTTTTTTTTTTGCACTAAATATTTAGGAATCTTTTGAACGTCCTCTTATCTTGTATTCACAATAAGTGTTGAACTTCTGGAATTTCTTGGGTAACATAATGATACCTCATTGTTGAAAATTAATTGGCTTAAATACTAAGAATATTTTACCTTCATTCGGCTGTAGACGCTGCTGATTGGGGTGACCTTGTGCGCCCGGTGACTTCCTATGCTTCCGCACAGTCCGCAGATCAGCGTCTGATCTTCCTCACAATACAGGCTGAGGGGGTTATGGTGTTGGTTGCATGTCTCTGGAGGGCCTTGACCTGGTTCACTAATCTCCCGTAAGGCATCCACTATGCGTGCCAGCGCCACATTAGGTGGAGGTCTGTCTCCATCCACGGCACAGCGACACACGGGACACTGGAGCTGCCCCAGAGGATCCATGTCCAAAGAGCGCACGCAGCTGCGGCAGTACGAGTGGCCACACTGCAACATAAGTGGATCAGAGAAGACCTCCAGACACACGGGACAGCGAAGTTGCTCCTCTAACGACTCCAGACTGCTTCGTCTGGCCATCTGACAAAGAGATGACCTTAAATTCTAAAAATATATTTAACAGGAGGCTTGGTCTTGTCCAGCACAACTGCGTTGATGGGTGTTTTTTTTTTTTTGTTTGTTTTTTTGGTAGGCTTGCCAGCCTGGTTCTTTGGTGATGTTCCTCAAAGCGGTTACAGGAACTAGGTGCTTTTCTGCATATGGTATGATGTTTTACACAAGAAAAAAACCCTTTCAGATAAGAGCTGCTCTTACCTTTTTTTTTTTTTTTTTTTTTAAACATAGCCTCAGCTAATGGTTCTAGTGCTCTCTGAGTCAGGATCAGCTTCAACTCCATACCAACATGGGTCACCTTCAGTGATTGTTACTGTATCAGCCATTGTTTGTTAATACAGTAGTGTAAACTCCTGACTGTGCAACAATGTGATTCTTATCAGAAGAAAGGGAGATTAAATGACTAAAATAGATTTTTTTGTTTGTAATTAGCTTTTAAACACTGCACATGTTTCCCTCAAGCCTTGTTTCTGGTATCACATACTTAAACGTACAGTGTGGATGTTATTTTACTTATTTATTTGTACGTTTTAGGATTTCACCACCTAGTACTCAGTTATTTGTATTTTTCTTTTTCTTTTTTTGCTCACATCATGTTCTATTCTTGTTTTTTCATATTAAAATTTTTTTATAGTAATTCCAGAGGAAAAGGTTCACAGCAAACAGATCAACTCAAAACATTTGTCTGACGAACATTGAAGGCGAGTTCACATCCCAGTAATAATGTTTTGACTTTTCTGCTCTAGTTTTCCTAGTCCTGTTGCTGAAATTTAGGAACATGGACAAATAATGCCTAGGAAAAGCTATTCATATCTTGAGAAGGAAAGAAAAATGTTTTCCAAGGTGTGAAACAAAAATATTTGGTCGACAGGGGGCAGCATTTCATATTTTTTTTAATATTATTTGCTAAAAACTGGTGATAATTTTTATTCCCTGGGTTACTGCCATCCTTCTTGCTACATTATACCGATTATACCAAGTTTATCTATTAAATACTGGCATGATGGCAAAGTGGGTAGCACTGCTACCTCACAGGATTTAATCGTTAGATCATTCTTAGTTCAAAACATGACAAAAGCTGAACCGTCTACACAAAATTGTCCGTGAAGGTATGTGCATAGTACCCTGTGATTGACAGGCATCCTATACAGGCCATAGTCATGACTTGCAGCCAGTGTTTCCAGAGCAAGGTCTGGATTCATCACATCCATGATCAGGAAACAGCAGAAATAATATATTAATCATCAAAATGAATTACTTCGCAAAAACTGGCATTGTTCTTTCCATCATGAAAACATAATTTTGTATGACAGTGGCCTGGATTATTTATTTTTAGCAAGTCTGATATAAGGTAGAAAGATCTTTAAAAGAATAGGTTTTATTGCTGCAGTTAAAGTCAGAGTGATGGGCTGTTAATGCTGAGCAAACATTTTGAAAGCCATATTGGCTGCTTTTGTCATGCATACTTGGCAACCCTGAATTGATCTTTCTGGAAGCACTTTGGAGCCAAAAGCCTGTAAGGAACTAAACACTTGTAAACACAACTGTGTCCATGTTTAAAATCTCCTTTATTTGAAGTTTTTTTTCCATACAGATCTTAAGGCATCTGCACAAAGTACAGTTTCTGCAGAGGTTTTAAAAAATCACTTCCCTCAGATGGTGGATGGATTTCGAAAAAAAAAAGAGGTTGATAGACTTTTCCTGCCCCACCTGCCCTTAATAACATCTTTAATTTCTCCAAAATCTTAAATTACAATTCTTATTACATATATAATATTATAACCTTAATTTCTTACAGCAGTCAGACATGGTGAGAGTGATGATACAGGAAAAAAAAGTGTCTTTAAAATCCATTAAATATGTACATATAGACTTCACATTATGGCACTCGCATACACATATACATACGTACATACATACATACATACATTCATTCTCTCTCCCACTCACACACAGCAGGCTGCACAGCACTATAGGAGGGAATAGACATAAAACTCTATGCTCTGACACGTCTATTTACAGGTCCCTGCTTCCTGCACGATGTCACTAGCATTGTGTCTTACAGAGATGGTTTGAAGGCGGTTGAATGTGCACTTGTATTAATTTTTTTCCAGTGAAGGGGTTTGTGGGTAAAAGGGAAGAGGTGATAATTTGTAATCTAAATATTTATATATATATATACCACACAAATTACTATATGAGCCATTGCCTCGTTCTGAACCTACCTTCAGTGTACAGTACAGATAAATGTCAAGCTCCCTTACGGTATCGGAAGGTAGTGTGACATGAGAGGAGCGAGGGGCTAGCTCACGCAAATGTGTGTAAGGGGGACGGGGTTGTGGGACTGGGATGCGAGCGATGGACATCGTGCAGCTCCAGTGAGCGATCCAGGCTACTTGGTCACTTGGACACGGAAGGTGATTCGTCCCAGGAACTTGTCGCGTTCGTCATTGTTGCGCAGGTCAGAGCCCTCCACCTTACACTCGATGGTCAGGGATGTGTTATAATCCTGTTCGTTTAATTGCAGCTTCACTGCCACCAGTGGCTGCACATAATTAGCCTGCAAAAGAAAACATGGGAAATATGTATAAAATAATAATGATCATA
>JAQMYG010000003.1:12734360-12751874 GCA_030014215.1 Clariallabes teugelsi
TTTGTTTTTTTTGTGAGAACTGATAAATATTCCAGATATTATACTTGGGCATTTGAATACAAACCCTACAATAAGATTTCACTTTCCTCTAAAGCATAAATGTAATGCTGTCCAAATGTTTCATCATATCACTGCATATGATGGAACTAACAGGAAAAAAAAAAAGAGAGAGAAAGTAGGAATGCGCACAGTTTTGACTCAAGACCTACAAAGCTTTAAACAGATATGCTATACCTTATTTAGGTTTATAATTGGTTTATTGGTTCTTGATTTTTTTTTCTGCTCTGAAACCATGGCCTACTCTGTTTTTTGTGATAAGTATTGACCTGATGCAATTTTCACACAATTAAATCCATATTGTTTTGGTTTTACCTTCCTATCTGAAACAACACTTGCTAACAAACTCGGCTACTCAGTTTAATAGAACAGTATACTGTATGAAATGCTAGCACACAACCCTAGACTAACAAACACTGATTTGTTTTTTCATACCACAACACACACTATATAATTGACCAAATATTTAAAACCACACCATAGATGGTGCCTTAAAGAGAGCTGGCTTGCTAGCAAACCTGACTCTCTAGTTTTAACATTAGCTACTTTGCTAGCACACACGGCTAGTTTTGATAATGAGAGGGCTACCACTTGCTAACAAAAACATATCACTGGTTTAAATAACCTAATATTCTGGTCATTTTTATATTTACTGTAATAACTGTTAACATAAACAGGTTTGTTAAATGTAAAAAAATGCAAATAGTGAATATTTATTTTTCATTTAAGGGTGCCTATAATAGTCTGAGCATTCCTGATGCAGAGGATGCAAAATTCTGCTTTATTGCACCATTGAACAGCAGACGTACGGATATTACTCATACTGCCATTACCAGTTACTAGGTCTGGTTCTGGCATCAATCGGTTTAGTTCCGTTATGACACTCACATGTGCTTTCTTGCCATAGTAGGGGAAGTACATCTTGTCGAAGTGGCCCTCAGTTGGGAAATACTGCATCTGCAGAGGAGTTTCTCTCTGAAACAGAAAGTGGACGAAGGGTGAGATTGCACGCCGGTTCTTTACTCAGAATGGCACTCGATGTGTCCCGTTCTGTTGCCTATAGCAACAGGCTCTTCACACTCGACTAGCTGAACTGGATGATGGCCAGGTGACACTTTTAACAATATGTTACTATTCTTGACATATCATCATGAACACAAAATACTTATTCTCCCCCCACACGTGTACACACAGTCTCGCATTCATGTTCAGTACAGCAAGGCAAATACACAACGCAGCTTCAGTACATACATCTCTCATCTAACAATGCACACGCATTCCTTGGACATACAGTATGCACAACCAAGAGATTAGACATTCCAGTAGTTTTGTTGTGCATGGCCAAAAAATACCAGATGTGTTTTCGTCTGAAAACACTCCATATCCAACTGCTTATCATTGAACAAAATGATGGAATCACAACTTCATCAGCAATAAAAATAACAGTTCCTAAATGTTGGTGTGAGAGCTGAATGAAGGCATCCTTTAGCTTTCATACCAACATTTAAAAACTTATTTTTCTGAGCTGGGATATTAAAATCACTTTAATTTAATGCATTTGTCTTTTTTATTTTTTATTTTTATTTTTTTTATTGTCTGACACTACAATTTCAATATGCCTGTTTCTATAGGCGTTTCCATCTTTTTTGCAATGACAAGCAGTGATTTGGGTAAGCAGCAGTAAAAGTGCAGCTCTTCAAATGCCTCAATGTGGCTGTAAGAATGGGAGTCGCATACAAAGGGTTAGGCTTAACCTTGTAATTAGGTTATGACATGACAACATGTAATAGGTGGATCATGTGAGGGTCACATCTTAAAAGCATATATACTGAGAATGAGGTATATCAGTTACACAGAGAAAGTCTGAAAACTGGAAGATGGAATTACACACATTTGTCTGTAGGATATGAAGCTAGATTATTTAAATTTGCTTGTATGAAAGTTTGCTTGCTACAGGGCCAGTAGGAATAAAGTCTCTGATCTTACCTGCCAAAAACTGAGAAATTTCATTAATATATTTGGATATTTTGGGTCACGTATTTGAGTGTTTAGTGCTTCAAATGTTCCTTTGCATAAATGTGTCTGTTTAAAACATCCGTAGTGTATTCATGATGGTACATTTTGGGGTGGCAAATCCCTTGTGTGATTGTAATTCATATGCATGTATAGCACAATCACACAAGGGATTTGCGTGATATCGCACTGTGTCATGTGCCGATCCATTGGCTCACTTTATGATTTACTGTAGCTGCAGTTACATAGTCTAATTCTGATTAGAGGCTCCAGTTTATCCGTTTACATGAAGGATGATCTGATGTGCGTTTACAGTACATGCACAACATGGTTCTGCCCACTGTGAAGTGTTTACTCAATCAAATCATAACAGAAGTTTTCCCCTTTGAGAATTTTTTTAATTCGTGCAACAGAGGATGTTGACAAATATGGACCCATGTCATGTCATGGGAACTATATATGTGGTTCTGATTTCCCTTCTAACTAAGCAGTGAACTTAGAAGTACATACTGTAGAACTCCAGCAAATTTTAAACAGGATGAGAGTACAACAGAAACTTTGAACCTACCTAACTAATGTTACTCCCATGTAGGACAAACACGCAGAATACAAAAAATACATTTATTATATCAAGACAGAAATGATCAAATCAAGTGTTTACATGGCTAATCCTTTCCTATTGAACAGATCATGGTTTTACAGCGCTTGTCTTTAGAGCTGGAGAATTCGAATAAAAACTGCATAAAAATCGAAAATGCGATATGTACTCGTACAATTATCCAATCGCAAAAGGCTGCGATTTATTATAGGTAATATACGCATAGTTAGGGATTTACAGAGGGTTTGTCAATAATTTAAGTATTTCTTATTCTTTAAATAATGTTTGAGGTGATAAAAAAAATATAACGATATAATATGTGCCATTTTTTGCTGTCAGCCTACAGTAGATAAATACGATTGAATACTAAATGGTAACTTCAATATCTACATATTACTGTTTGCGTTTCAATCTCAATGTGTCTCAATGATTATAATGTGATTTATTTTTTATTATTAAAAGGTGGATCCCTGCTCCTCCTCTTATTCCACCTGAAAATATATCCCAGTCAAGATTGTCATCTGATTTTCATTTCAGTTTTTATTATTATTATTATTATTTTTTAATATAAAGAATTTGGCAGACCAAAGAAGGGATCTCATTATACATCTGAGCAGGTGAGGGTTAAGGGCCTTGTTCAAGGGCCCAACAGTGGCAACTAGGTGGTGCTGGGGTTTGAACCTGGAACCTTCTGGGCAGTTGTCAGAAGTCCAAGGCCTTAACTGATCTTAACCTTAACCAAGACCTGATTACTAGTGTAATAGTAGGGTCCATGTAATTGAAAAAAAAATAAAAAAGTCTTACTTCATGTAACACCACTCAAAGCTTCCCCAAGAAAGTTTTTACCAGATGTAGTCAAGTAATCAGGAGTAATCATTAGAAGGTTTATACATACTGTTCCAGCTCTCATTTTCTAACAGCTGATCCACATTTGTAGTAGTTACTTAGTTAGCTTTCCTACAAACAGCACCTCACCTGGAAGGAGCGTCTAGTCTAATTTACTCTGCCTCACCAGTGCAACAAAATAGTATTTAAACCAAATGTATTAACCCCAAAACACACTCTGTGCAGAACGTAGCACAATTGGTTATACTTCGATATCTAGTGTGTGCATTTATTTCATGTTTGCTCACAACTATATGTACTGTACAGTATACTAATATGTAGCTTTGGACATGAAATGGATCGTCGCTGTGGAAGATGCATCAGTAGATCGTCATTCATTCTGGTGGTCAGTTACATCAAGCAACACAATCCACTCATCTACAGATTAATGCTATTAATAATGGAAGCACTAAAGCGCTAAAAGCAGTAGAGCAACCTGCAAGAAATCAAGCTCTGGAACTCTGTTAGAAGTAGAAATCAGGGGAGCAGTATGAACACAGCCTGTTTTCCTAAAATGAATAGGGCACCCTTCCTGTTGTCCTTGTATACCTTCAAAGATTACTACTGTTTGCAATGAGGTAATCAAAGGGGAGGTGCTTAAAGCTAGGGAAGACATTAGAGTAGGTTTAATAGGAATGTAGGGTGACTAGCCAGATTCCCCCAGCTAAAACTAGAAAAAGGTATTATTTTTATTGTTTAATAATGTTAAATGTATTCAAACTTCCAGCTTCAATCAGTGCAGGTACAATCAGGGCAGAATTAATACAAAACTATAGCAGGTGGTTTATGTGAACACAATTATATAGCTGGAAATAGATCATCCAAATAATCCAAAAAGTATTATTTTCTTACTCAGTTTGTTCAAATACAAAAATAGACTGACCAAACTGACCAAATTAATTCAGCTAACTGCTTAATAATAATAATAATAATAATAATAATAATAAATAAATAAATCACTCCGGCAATATGTTCCAAATCTGAAAACGGTGCAACAAGCCTGAGATTTCCATCTAACTACAACTTCCTTTAGCTGGGGGTTTGAAGGTATACAGTACACCGTTGTCTTTGCATGAGGGAATAATAAAGAGTGGCAGACACAAGCAGTAGAGGACAAGAGCCGAAACAGAAGCAGCAATGTTATGAAAAGGGGTCAGAACAAGGTCCCTGGTGACAGCAGGGAGGTTGGGCCTCATTTCTTACCACAAGTGAACTGCCAATGCAGCATGGAGAGAGACCATATACAAACACATGATTGAAAAAAAAAAACCCAAAATGTACACACACTCGTACGTTAAATATAATGAAAAACAACAACAAAATCATGCTTTACAAACATGGTTGGTAATAATTAGCATATACACATGCAGGAAGGGGATAGGGTTTACCTTGGCTGTACAGTTGATGTATGGCTGTCCTCGCGGCATCAGACCTATAACCTACACAATACAAACAAAAAAACAAACAAAAAAAAAGAGGCAGAAGAATTTTTGTACCTCATATTTCAAAATCCTTAATAAATGCAATGTAGCCAAAAATCAATGCAACATAGTAAAATTAATTCCAAGAATGATGAAATATTTCTTTTTTTTGCATAGTGCTTTTATCAAGGTAATTTCAATACAAATCCAAATTTAAGTAAAATATTTCCATGTTTTTTTTCTATTCCATTCAACACAAAATCTAGTACTTTTCAATTTAATATTTGCAAGTCTGAGGGAAAGGAACTACATTTTGAGAAGTATGGCTTTACTTACACACAATGCTTAAAAGCTATAATTTGGAAAATGGTGCCTCTATGGAATTGTATAGGCACAAAGCCTATTTGCTATGCCTCCCATTATTACCCTTACTCGTATTTCATTTTATGCGTATACGTAATTATGGAGGTAAGATGTGGTTTTGTGCATGACCTGAGTAAATACATGAGTAAACATTCATCAACTGTCTTTCATTGGACACTCCTTCAGGCTGGCAAACTGTGCTAACACAGCCATTCAAACAAAGGGATGTGGAGTCAAACCTCTCTTAATTTGCATGTGTTATTCATACCATTTAGACAGAGAAACTTATAAGGATTGATAGAGATCATTGATGCGGCTCTCAGATCAGCTTCTCTGATAGGCTGAATGTAGGAAAGCCGTGATGGATGATTATCTTTTTGTCTCATTGTGTAGGCTGTCAGTAGATAAACAGCAGCAGAAATATTGTTAACATTTGACTAACAAATTAAAGACAAAGGCATTAATAAACGTGTATTCATGCATCAGGTCATGCACTCTCCGCACAGAAGGAAAGCAGTGAATAGTTGTTTGAGTCTTTTTTTTTGTGTCTTAAACCGTTACGGTCATGTGAATCACTGCTGCACCTTTTCACAACATCTAAGCATAATTACAGTATGTATACGAATAGAATGAAATATGAATAATAATAACGGAAGTCGGAGCAAATAGGCTTCATGCACCTAAAAAACAAAAAACATCCAACATCACAAATTTCACACAATTACATCACCACAACCAATCATGATTTAATTTTTTATTGTAATTAAAATTTTACTATTATAAATCACATCATTTAAGGAACATTGTCCAAATTTAATGATATTCCACAGTAGTAGGATTTTTGAGTTTTCTTTAACCAGTACAGTAAAATTGAAATTGAAATTATAGACACTAAAGGGAGGAGTATTCATTTAATTGCACTTAACAAATATGTGACAATTCTTTAGGGTTACACCCAAGACTGGATGTGAAATGAGCAATTTGCATGAGAGCATACAAATGCTGGAAAAATAATACGATTTGCCAATTATACAATACACATACACTGAACTACTTTTCTTTGCAAAGGCTGGTCCAGACTCCCTTGATGCCAGGCCTAGAGCACATAACCTATGGACCTGAAGGTGAAAACGTTTGACAAATATTTCGTATTTCATCATTAATCCGTTCATTCAGACTCACCCGATTCATCTTGAGCAACACACAGGGCTGTCCTTCAGCATATCCAAAGTCTGTATCAGCCAGGCCAGAGCACTGACGCAGCTGACTACGCTTGAACTGGCAGACTTTTGTATTTTCCAGATCTTCCTGCACATAATAATCGCCTCCTGTGCACTGTTCATTCTGTTCCTGCAGCGCATCATTATAATCTGAGTTAAAAAAAAAAAAAAAAAAAAAAAAAAGAGAGCATAGCAAGGTGAGAATAGTAACTAACCATCAGTAAAGCAAAGGCAGTCCAGTGTGAATATTACATCAATATTCATCACTATTTAAAGATTGCTTGTTTTAGGTTTTCAAATCATTTGCCAAGGGGTTTTAAAAGTTGGATTGGTCTTTAGAAGGTAGCCACGAGGCAGTGGATATGAGTCCACTTTTAAAGACGACAGATCTGGGAGCCGTTCCTGAGAGCAAAGCGTCCTGTGGCAGCCCGCTTTAAGATGCAGTCTCTTTAAGCTGTACGAAAGTACGAGTCGTCTTGGGATCTCATTGCTCTCTGAACTCCCGGCAGATAACCATGATGGTGTTGTTGAGGTGAGCACCCGATACCATTTTGAAGTGCCAATAACAGGAGTATCTTATCCTGCAAATCTTTTTATAGAAAGCATGGTGGTGATGGAAGCAGCTCTGAATGTGCCAAGAGCTCTGAGTCAGACAGGCAACAGTCACTGGCAGCTGGAACTGAATAGCGGCTGTCTTCAACAGACTCCTGTGTAACACAGCAGCTCTATTTAGGGACCACACTGCTCACCCAGTAAGAAAATAAAAAAAAACCTTAAACTTGTCTCCTTAAAACCATCACCTCGACAGGAAACTGTGTCAGAATGCTGTGAAATATGCAAAAATCACTTCTGAAGCAGGGACGGCACGCTCGCTCAGCTACAGCTCACTAGACACAGGGTACAAAATCGCAAAGAAGCACATACTAAATTATTTATACATTTTCTTAAAGCTAATAAAGAACCGTAATAATCCTTAAAAAATATTAATAGAATTCCAAGCCAATGCAATATAGGAAAAATTAAATGCTGAACCACAAAGCAATAATGAGTGATACCACATAGGAAGCGAAATCTATTACTGATCACAGAAACTGGGATGGAAATGGCTGCAATGGTTAAAATGGTTGCATTTCCATGACAGACTCATACTGTGTTTTACTTCCCACTTGGACAAATAAAAAATTAATAAAATGGACAGATCTATTATTGAGCACATATGGCATTTTAATAATATATTGGGCACATATGGCATTTTTCAGAAGATGCCCCACAGCTAACTGGATAGATAGGGCTAACCAATAAGGCTAGTCTGCCCCAGTAATAACATGCTACTGCTGCTCATACAGGTTAGGTTTTAAGGGAAACTGATTTAAATGGATCATACACTCAAAATTATTTGCCCCATCTACTTTATTGCTTTAAAAGGCTTCTACACATCTTTTATTATTCCTTGGTAGAGCCAACGGAAAATTATTCAAAATCAGTCTCACATTGTGCTACTTGTGACCACCCAGTGAAGGAATCCAGTGATTCTCCAGGTTGGATAAAAGAAAAATCCATACCATATCATGCTTATGGTAGCTTGTAAGATCTTTATCCTGTAAGCAATTTTTAGCATTTTATCAATTACGCCTATGTGTTATCTTTGAATATGTTGTACATACGTACCGGATTCTTTCATACTTGAACTCAAATTAAAAATATTTTTATTGACTATACAAAATGCAAAGCCCAACATATTAGGAAGGTCTTTAAAGACGAACAGAAGGCTGGCTGACAGGCTGTAATTCTCTCTAAACTGCTTTTTCCTGATCCAGTGGAAATCATCTGTCTTTGCCTAACCCTTATCTTTTCACATTTATACACATTCTTCAAAAATAAATTTGGAATTTTGGAATTTGGAAGTCGCTATTAAAGTATTACATACTTATCCTTTGTAACTCCAGTCCACTCACATATTTCCTGTTTCTGTGAAATAACTTTTTCAAAGTGGAGATCCCTCTTGAACCGTTCTAAAGACTTATCACTCAGGGGGCTTTTGTTTTCCTTCATGGGGTCCATGTGCAATTCTACACATTTTACAAAAGGAGGCAGTACTCACCCTTGAGGAAGCTCTCCAGCTCCTGGACATACTTGTTGTATTGCTGCGGGTTAGAGCGATTTATTTCGATGTCCAACTCCTTGGGCCTGATCATCAGACCTGTCAGCACAGCAGCAAGTCATTGTGTAATTGTGTAAACACAACAATGTTATTTATCACACTTGACATATTCACAAATGCACAAACACCAGAAATATTTGTAAATTATGATTACATGCCATTAAAGCTAATAAGGAACATTTTTTGATTTTCCAAGACTTCACTAAATATTGAAATCCAAGGTTTTCCAAGAATGCGTCAGTATAACCACAGATCTCCAAATTCCTTTATTGTCTCAGCAATAAAACACTAAGAAGACGTTATTGCTTTTACAAATCAACCTTAATTAATTTGTTTAATGGACTCCTTTTATATTCCTATTATATTTGCGCACTGCAAATAGCACAAAACCCTAAATGCTATATCAGACAAGAAATGAGTTGGTCTCATACCTCATACTTCAGAGCCAATGTAAGGTGAATTAAGACAAAAAGTGCATGGCATGTTAACATACACAATTTCCTTAAATACACATATCAAATAAGCAAACTATATCTAAAAAAAAATAAATTTTGCTTATTTTAATAAAAAATATTTAATACCACATCCACTGTCTTGAGGAATGGTTCTCCAGGCTTCCTGTTTTGAGTCCAGTTCCTGTACCTGACCAGTTCCAGAGGATTTTTTTTGTTTGTTTCTTAAGTCACACAGTGACCTATGAATCATTCAAGCATAAACTCTGTCTAACTTAATGCATGAACCAGTGAGAAACAGGTGTTGATGACCAGGCTGGTGATTAGTATACTGGTCTTTTTAACGTCTACGGATGTTTTATGAAACCTTTGTGGCGAGTGTCATTTTTTACGCTGTGGTCTGTTGGGGTGGTAACATGAAGGTATCTGATAGGAACAGACTGGACAAGGCAATTAAAAAGGCCGGATCTGTGCTAGGCATGGAGCTTGACTCTGTGGATGTAGTAGCGAAGAAGAGGATTCTGTCCAAAGTACAATCCATCTTAAACAATCCTTCTAACCCGATATGCAGTGTTTTCGCTGCCCGGTGGAGCAAATTCAGCCAGAGACTGATTACCATCAAGTGTTCTACAGAGCGCCACAGGGGATCTTTTCTCCCAACAGTCATAAAATTATACAACACTTCTCTGTAACTCATACACTATGTGGATATTCACTGACAGTAACAGTAACACAATAACACAATATTACTTACCTTTATTAATATTATAATAATTGAAATATTACATCCCAATAAAATATGTAATACAATATTACATATGATAATACATTATTACATACATATATTAGATTACTGTGCAATATTTACAAATGCTCTTGGGTCATATTTAGTGCGCAATAATGTCATATTTAATGTATTCATTTAAGGAATTTAAAAGTTTAGTGTGCAATATGGTACTTACTGTTTTACGACTCTTTTTATTTTATTTTATTCTATTTTGCTCTACCTTTTTTTGTTGTTGTTATTTATCACTTTTTCTTTCTACTGGATAACAACTGTGAGTAACTGCAACCAAGAATAAGCAATTTCCCTCTGAGATTAATAAAGTTCGTGAACTGAATTGGTGATGCTAAATGCTGAGTGGTTGGGACAGACGAGAGGGGAAATGAGGATGCTGCTAAAGTAATTACATAAACAACCAATTTTTAAATTGTTTCTTTACATGCTTTGCAGCCTGTCACAGTAAAAAAAAGTCTTCCCATTTCTTTAATTTAATCTACAATAATAAGAAAGAAAATGTAATATCAAGCAATTGGGTGTAGCTCAAAGCTTTTAAACAGAACTGGATAAGTTAAAATTATGTAAAAATATGAAGGTTTTAACTGAAGTGACTTATACAGCACCAGTTAAATTTGACAAGAAACAGGACTATAGGATACTATTGTATACTTTTCCATAAAAGTCAGTATTAATGACACTAGGAATATAAATAAAGTTTATGCAGTTGCATACATATTATTTTTCATTGCCTAAAAGACCCCATTGAAGCATCTTCAGTAAACGCTGTATCTTGGTCAGCGTGACTGTGGATCCAGAATCTATCATGACAACACTTGGTACTACAAAAGAATACACTCTAAATATCATCACACACATTTTCACCCAAGGATGATTTGGAATTACCCATCCACCTAGTGTCATGTATTTTCGTACGGGACCCACAAACACGGGGAGAAGATGAGAAAACACTCAGACAGTAACCTCACAGATCACAATCTAACCAGGACGCTGAACATGTGAAGCATCAACGCTACATCCCCACAAAAATCAACATTAAGAATATTAACAGAGTGACTATGAAACAGTATGAAACAGATAAAACAGTACAGTTCTATTTCGTCTCTTCATGTTCCACAAATGTGAATATGCTGCTCCACTGTACAAATGACTGTAAATATCTCAATTTTATGAAAATTCAGAATGTGAAACCTACCAGAGTGGGCTAGAATTACTTCACCATATACACCACCATTACTGCACAATTATAGCAGGATCATTTGGGCTTATGAGCACAGAGTTCTCCCAGTTCATGTTTTCTCTGAAACCCGAACTCGAACTTCCACATTTAGACAGTAATCCAAATGCATCAGCATTAGAATTTATGATATGAGAGAGCAACAAAATGCTATCCCAAGTGATCACTGAGTGCTCGGAGCCCTTGATTGTTATGGGTTTTCTGTCAGAAGGATGCCAAAAGCCTGCTGTCTAATGGACAGCATAAAAAAAATAAAAGTGGCATAAAATAATAAGGACTTCCAAAAGATACCTCCATCTGAAACACATTTATTTTCGCTGGTGCAGTCTGTGTGGTATAGGTAACGGGGCAAGGTTGTGAGGGTCTTACCTGGGTTGGCGACTCGGTCCCTGTACCGGGGTGTGTAATCATCCAGTGTTTGTAGCATCACCCACATGGTGAGAGTGAACATCCCAGCAAGGAAGCCGTAAAAGACCAGATAGAAGAGGAAGATGAGAGCTAAGAAGACAAAAAAAAAAAAGAAATAGCGTAAGAGTAATCTTCGAAGCTGGTGATACATTTTGTATCTGACTGTAGAAGCAAGCTGAAATGAGGCCATGATAATGGAGTCCAAACTGCTTTTCAGCCCAAACTGGGCGCCAACATATTTTAATTAGCATCATTATGAGTGTGTGTGTGTGTGTGGGGGGGGGTGATATTTTTTGGCATCATTATATCTTTTTGACAGTCAAGTCTCATTCAATGCATTACCATTTTCTCCCCTCTTCAAATGTTTAGCTTTAAAACTGTCTACCTACAGTAGCATGTCCACCAAAAAGGTTTGGTGATAATGCATATAACTTTGTGGAAATCTTGCTGTTTTCTTATACATACACAACCCAAACTACTGAGTTCTACTTCATTATAACAAGATAAGACATCACAAAGTAATTTGGTTTAAAAGAATCTCAACTAAACCAATTTTGCACTTTCCTTGTCTTAATAGTAACAATGAGTTGAAATGTGAACACACAAGGGGTTGTCTTAACAGTCAATCATATGACATTATACGAGGTGGCATCAGAAAATTTCGAGATTACTGTAGCTTTGTTTAAAAGCTTTGCTTTTTTTTCGCCGCATGTCCTCTCTCAGCCGAGATTTTGCTATCGATGGTCTGGAAATTCTTGATGCACAATGCCGAAAAAAGATAATGAGCATGCACTTGGTCGAGCTGCGGACCGGCCTAGAATTTTTCAGTTATTGGCTCTTCCACTGTGAAGACAGCTGGTTCGTCTCAGGGTCTTACCCATACACCCAAGCTTTGTCGCTGGCAATGATCCTCGAGATGAAGGACGGGTCATCCACGGCATGTCCTTCTTGGCAGACCTGGACGCAATGTTCCTTTTGCTCCTGGGTCAGCAGCCTGGAGACAAATGTGAGAGATGCCTGGACTGTTGCGTATGACACACAGACGATGGCAGCAATGTTGTGGATTGTTCGCCAACGATCATCATGCACAAGTTGGTTTCGATATTTGCAGGGGTTGAGTTTGTTGAAGGTCTTCCTCATCTCTCGACGTCTTTCAGTGATGTGCTTCGTGCTTCCGCCTTGAAGTGCATCTATTGGCGTGTTACAGAACTTTTTTGATATCCCCTCATAATAAATGACATAACGATGGACAAATGTCTATTATATAAGACATACAGTAGACTATACAAGACGATGGAGGGTTTTGCACATTTTTACCAAAAATCTTTTTTTTCCCCATACCTTTTATAAGGAACTACACATTATAATGATAGAATTTGGAGCCAATGGAACAATCCACTACCTTAAACAGATTTCATTGACCTACATAAATGATAGATGCATAGGTGCTAGATTCAGTCGGATTCATATCGGCTGAAAGGAGCATGAAAATAGGGTTAGTTGAGAAAAAAAACGATTGAAGGCTGAAAGGACGAGAGAGGCTGAAGTTACTTATAGATAGATATCTGAAGTAGTTGAGTCTATAAATAACCTTTGAGGGAGGACAGTTAATTGAAGGAACAGCAGTGGCCTGGAGAAATAAGACAACACACATACAGAACCCACATATACACACATGTATGGTACTTTGTGTTCGCATTTCACCCAATGATTGTATTGAAGTGTTAATTCCTCAGATTTTCTACAAATACAGTATCTACCATGCTTCTTGAGGTTTCCTATGATACACATGTCCTACATGGGCGTCTGGTTTGATTAGCAACGCAATACATACATACACTATGTAATCATGTAATCATGTTTATGTGGGAAGTACAAAACAACTGGATTGATATTTCTAACAATAAGCACATGATGACTGTTACTGAGAACCAAACTGTGCCAGTGCAGGGTTAAATTTGTTCAAAGTGGAAAGTGATGACAGAAAAATATTCTGGGGAACATTTATTATATTGGCAACGGCACTATTATAAATAACTATTTATTAAAATCTGTTTTTCTAGATATCTAATTTTTTTTTACTTGAATTTTCTGAATTTGAGTCTTATTGTCCTTGTAAGAAAAGCCATACGTATTTTATTGTAATTATAAGCTCATTTATATGAAGACTTAAATCCAAATAGTCAAACTGCAGTATTGCTGCTAATGATATAACATGCATCCTGTGACAATGTGGCTTTTGAGATCTGACTGAAGGCTTTATGAGTGACATTCTTATATAACTGTTGTACACAACAGAAATAAAAAGCAGCAGCACTGCATCTGTGTCAAGTTTCAAATTGCGTTGGGCTTCATCCAGTTAACAGACGGTTGCCTGCTCTCCAAATATTTTAATGTGTTTATGCTTTTTATATCACTCGGTGTTACATTCTGGTTCATGAGACTATTATCCAAAACCTTAAAATATAGAATTACCCTTGGCTAGAAAACTACATGAATTATGGGTTTATTATAGATTGCATCATACTAAAACCCACTGGAGACCACTGACAGACAAGCATAAAGACTGTAATATTTTAACATTTACATATTCTGCATTCAAGAAAGATCACAATGCAAAAGAATTAACAGAACTGGTTTTGAAATCTCTAAAGAAAAATCCCCATGTTAGTACATATAAGTGAAGACCTAAGAATAGTATCAAGCTAAAACCCAAGTTAAAAGAGAATTTGCATTTGTTGGATCTTGGCCAAGGCTATACCACTATAGCACATTATTTCCTCATTCTCAGTTATGACTTGAGAATGATTGCATTTGAAATATAACTTTATAGCATAGAATATACACCAATCAGCCACAACAGTGAAACTACCCACTTAATATTGCATATTCTGCCACCAAAACAGCTGACATTTTGAGGCATGGACTCCATGAGACTTCTGAAGGTGTGCTGTCGGATTTGGCACCAAGATGTTAACAGCAGATCCTTTATACAAGTCCTGTATGGATCGGACTGCTTCATCCAGCACATGCCAGAGATGCTCGATCAGACTGGGATCTAGGGAATTCGGAGGCCAAGTCAACACCGTGACCTCTGTCATGTTCCTCAAACCATTCCTGAATAATGTTTGCGGTACGTCAGGGCGCGTTAGTCTGCTGAAAAGGCTGCTGTTATTAGGGAATACTGTTGCCATGAAGGGGTGTAGTTGGTCAGCAACATTGTTGAGGTTGCACTATTTACTTGCTACCCAATATATCCCAACCCTTGACAGGTGCCACTGTAACATTGATGTATGATAATGGACATCAGTAACGTTAACGTACAGTAATGGCTGATCGGTGTATTACAGCAAACTGGCTCTAAAAAGTCTAGACACAACTTTGACAGATTAATGCTGACATTAGTAAAGGTTTTGTGTCAATATTTTTAATTGTTAAATTGACTTTTTTGGCATTTTGTAGTAGTTATACTTCTACTATTATCAAAGTTTACTAGACAGTTACCAAAATTCTAGGGAAATGGCACAAAATTACAAAAACTTCTTGACAGATAAGGACAATGTCAGGATTGTCTCAGTGAAAAAACTAAGACAATAATGAAATTTCAAGCTGCTAAAGTTACATTTCTGTTTATCCCATTTAAATCAACTGTTTACAACCTGTATCATTATTTTTATAAAATCATATAAAAGATGCTGACATTAGAAGCAGTCCAATGTGGCGTGCAATTTTGCAACCCTTTTCATCTTTAATGCACAACCGTCAGACTTCCCTCCACTTGAGTGTCTAAAGATACAGAAAAATGGAAGCAGTTAAAAATCCAATCACCCAGTTTCTCATCACTTTCTCCTGGCCCTTGCTCTGCTTTCAGCTGCTGAAGGAGTTCTCTGGCATTTACAGACATTTCGTCCCGGCCAGAGGTTACACGAGATGTTCAAGGCTTTCAGCTGGTGACTGTAACCAAATCCCAGACATCTCAATACTTTTCCTGGATGGCTCACTAACAGGGATAAAAATATCAGCCCGCAGGAAGCTGAGGGCCGGCAGGGTGTGGGCTGGACCCCAACAGGCTGAGGTTTGGGGAGGGGATATAGCTGTAGGATAATGCCTGCAGTCGGTCGGTCTTGTTTTTATAAGTTGGTATGTTTCAGTTTGGGTTCAAGGCAAACTGTGGTTTAAAGACATTCACTCACATACAAAGACAAGTCATGTAATAACAACATGCTAAACAGATACCAGCTGAAAGCCTTGAACATCTCGTGTAACCTCTGGCCGGGACGAAATGTCTGTAAATGCCAGAGAACTTCCAATCAAGCTGTAAAGCATACTCAGTGTTTGTGCTGCTCCCACTCATCATTACAGGCTCTGTGTTACGAGCACTTCAAAACCAACGAGAACTAGTACCAACACTGCCTGGAAATTTTTGGAGACCTCAGATATACCCACTAACCACAGGAACCAAACAACAATGGGGCCAAAACCAGTTTCCATCAATTCTTGACATTTTTCAGGATCCATAAAAGTGAATGATGATATTTCTTCCATTTAGAGTGAATAATAATTTGCACTTCAGCAAAAACTGTAATAGAAACCAGGAATTACCTAAAATATATTATGGAGTAATACAATTATACACTTTCTTTCTACAGTTTAATATATCACTGTATTATATCACTGCATTACATTTAATACAGTGCATTTCCATTTAATACATTACATTTAATTACATATTTAAAATGACATTTAAGCATTTCAGTTGCGAACAGGTTTCAGATTTGCCAACTATAAAATGATTTTTTTAGATGCACTGGATATATAAACAAATTATCTATCCAGTGCATCTAAAGAATCATATTATATACACACACATACACACACATACTGTACTATTACCTTGCTAATTAAAGATTTTATTAGATTAATTTCCTCAGATTTTACAATTCTATTTTTCAATTAAAACTCTTTAACCGAGCTCACCCACAGGCTTATGTCTGCCACGCCTGCTCCTACGGAGGACCCTGACAAACAGATGTGTTCCTTAAACATAGAATTCTAGAACTTAAAGTGTCAATATTTCACTGTTCTTAATTGGCCACTGCTGGTGATCTACCGTAACTAAACCGTATTCCTCTGGTCAAACCACCCTCCAAAGCAATGCATGTATACAGTGCATGTATAAGACATTTTTGTATGCACCTGTTTCCAGATTTTTAAAAAAAATGCTTATGTTGGCTTAATATGTAGACTCATCTAAAAGGTGCTGAAGTGTTAGATTGGTCTGCACTCAAATCGGTGCTTTTGCGAGTTCTACGCATGATAAATGCTGATGAACATCTATTTAGAGGATAAAGAGACAAATAGGAAAAAAATGTTAGCACAGATAAGACATCTCCTCCTAACAGCATAAATGTTGAACAGCACATTCTAGCCTGAGATTTTGCTGAGCAGAAAGCACATCCCCACCCTCATGGTCAACAGCTCCTGACTCAGAGTCTTGTGAATTCTCATATCAAAGTTGGGGTTAAGTGAAGGTCAACGGACAGCACGGCTTTCACTTCCTGCATCCTTTTCCCTTCACTTCATTAACGTTTCACCATGAATTTTTTTTCACATTAGCTTCATTTGAAACATTATACATTAGTTGGGGTGAGAGAAGAGGATGCAGAGGATAGAGTAAGATGGAGGCAGATGATTTGCTGTGGCGACCCCTGAAAGGGAATATCCGAAAGACGAAGAAGAAGAGACATTCAAGGGCCAAACCATGAATGTCCTACTACTGGTCTAGTAAGATAGCAAAATCTTGTTGCTCAGAATGAGCTTTTCCTTGTCTCATGAGACTGAATTGAGCTGTCTCATTACAAGCTCGACTTTGTCTTTTCTATTTCTCCTAAACCCCACTT
>JAQMYG010000003.1:12798177-12816785 GCA_030014215.1 Clariallabes teugelsi
CTCCGGAACTCCACAGGCGCACCTCCGGAACTCCACAGGCGCACCTCCGGAACTCCACAGGCGCACCTCCGGAACTCCACAGGCGCACCTCCGGAACTCTATCTTCTCTTCTCTGATATTAGAGAAGTCTGGGGCAATTAAAACTAATTTATGTGATTCTGGTATAATTTTGTACTTTCAATATCGATATGAGCGAATCCTAAAATTTTCAGGTAAACATTAGTTTTTAATAAAAACTAGTGGACTATATTTAGTGTACAACAATCTCAGACTGATTAAATGGCAGCAAAGTCAGCAAAGCGGTTTTGAATACTCGACAGTAGTATGAATGTCTTTCCTTTACAAGTATTTTAATATTTGCAAAACAAAGATTCCAATAATTTTTCAAAAAGCAATAAAAAATTAAAGGTTAAAAAAAAAAAACGCAAATTGAAATGTTTGGTAAAACCAAAATGTCAAATGGGCCTTTATATCCAATTAAATGATCTACTTTTTAAACCCCAGGCAACCATGTGTGCAAATGTGTGTGTGTGTGAGTTTGAAAGACAGAGACGAAGAAAGACAGAAACAGAGAGAGAAAGAGAGCGCGTGTCGCTGGCCAGTCTTGCTGGGGAAAGCCATGGGAGAGGCATTAAGCCGACAGCTGGTGAGCCTGCCTGTGTGGAAGGGGGGGATGAAAAGGCCCTGCTGCCCCCCATATCCCATCAGACCCCTGCTGCAGTCGCACATAAAGGCCTTTTGTCCTGTGAGGGAGCGGCCGAATATAGAAACCACAGAGTCCTTCAAAGTGGCTGCAGCTCTCCCTTTTTTCCTCTAGATCGTCCCTTTCCTTTATCATTTTCTAAGAAAAACTCCACACACCCCCACCTCCCCGAAAATGCCATTGAGCTCTGCACACAATGGGTTAAACGCATAGCTGCAAAGGACACGGCACTCTGAGACAACTTGTTGCTGACTAAGAAACGAAAGCAGGTGTAGCATGAAACGGTACAGAGTGTAAACGAGATGTTCAGTATGCCTTACTGACACATTTACTGATTCCAAAGTTCACACTGTTCATCATCTCAACCCACACACACACACACGGGCACACACACACACACACACACACACACACACACACACACACACACACACACACACACACACACACACACACACACACAGCAAACAGCCTTCTCAAAGCGACACGTGCAAGACCTTTCTCGTCTGGATTTATGATGTCAGTCAGTGCAACGGCACTGAGAGTGTGTGCTTTTAAGGCTTGATTTGCATCTCACCCAAACGGTATCTCATTACAATATCATAAATCATAATCCGCAGTCATGTGGCACACCCGAGCATTGAATCTGATTAATGTTTATCCATGTGAAAAGACGCAAAATAAATCACGACCCGATCACGTTAGGCTTCAAAATGTTGGACCTGTTTCACATAGAAATACTTAAAGGATGGGTTCTGACTTGTATTTTTACTGTACGTCCTTATTAATTACTTCTATAACACTTCATGCAGTACGACAGAAATTCTTGGGAAAAAGCAGGTGCACACCTGGTTTGGAACTGTAAAGCTAGACACGAACGTGGCTGTGTGTGTAGAGAGGCAACTCACTTGCTCAGTAACTCATAGCACTGCTTTCTTCTTCTAAAGATCTTGGGTATTTTGGATGCATGACTCAAATGTGTCAAGAGTGTGGAAAACACTCGCCTAAGCTAAATCTGAGAGCTTGGCATTAAAAGGTTCCACTGGAGTGACATTTGGTAATATAGAGCAGAATGCAGTAATCTTACACTCCACTAGAGACAGCAACAACAGCCTTGTTCACACCCGTTTTCGAGGCATGCATCCTGTGTGACCGGCTTGTCAGTGATCAGAGTTAAGTGAAGGTATGAAGAGGGTCAAACAATGCCTCGAAGACGTACTGCGATACAATCACTCATGTCAGAGTCTATTTGTCGTGTGAATGCAAATCGTCTCGATGCGTCCCAGACAGCAAACACAAGACGGCTGCGTCACGGCCGTAGCTGGAAAACATTGAGAGACTGTTTAGATATCGTTTTTATTAAAGGGTAGCGCTCTCAGCACCCCAATCTAATAGATAATGGTGACGTCATTGGAACAGCAGAGATGAAAGCAGTTGCTTTTCATAGCTCCATTGCCTCATTTCTCATACGTTTTTAGGCTTTGTTAGCAGAACGCCCACTGAGAAAAAAAAAGAAAAAAAGAAGAAGCTGAAAATAGATGCTGTGAAGTAATAGATGTGCATGACGGCCTTATTCCAGCGGGAACCGTGTCCGAAATCCAATCACAAGTGGTCACAGAAGACATATTCACATCATCAGGTGGGAACGGCTGTGTGTCTCGATTGTGCACTTCAGATCTGATCACACAGGATGCAGGCTAGGGCCAGGTGTGACCGTGGCTTTAAATATATACATCACTCATCATGCTTATATGCACAGTTAAGTCGAGCGATAGTTATTACTCGACTACGCCATTTAATTAGACTACTGTCCTTGTACCATTATAGAAGCATGACAAGGGAAACGATATGTCAGTCTGACACAACGTCATACGAGAACTGAGCAGTTTGATGACATGACTGATACTGAAAAATAAATGACATCACGACACACGGTTCCACACATCTTTAGGTCTTTTCGCTGTGTTCTAGATATGAAACTTTGGTGCAGTTGAAATAAATTATGGAAAATTCTATCACATTAAGACGCTGTATCATAACTTGATTATATTAAACTCCTGTATGAACAAAAGCACATTGTGATTTTTAACCCATCATTCAGCAATGAATTTACATAAACAAGTAGTTTATGTGAGAGTAAACTTTATTTTGATGACCAGAAATCTTGATGTTTTATTGTTAAAACAAATATAAATTTTTTTTTTTTTTTTTTTTACTTATTTGGATTTTAAAAAGTTTCAAACTGTCAATAGAGATTTTTTAAAAATATATTTATATATTATTGTGTATACTTTAACAACATACATCACTTTTCAAATCACTTTTCATACATCAAAAAACCAAGTCCGGAAGTCAACGTCTTGAAACTACCATTTTCTCAGCAAGATGTAATCTCATGATATACGTGTGATATGATCGGTTCTGTCACTTTGGTGCCGTCCTAAAGAATATAGACTACAGCGGAACGCTCTCATCATTCTGCCTACTTCACTGACTCAAGGCTACTGACCTGGAAGAGGTGACTCTGTTAGATCTGCTGGGAAAGAACAATACTAACATGGGAGTGAATAACGCCAGTCAAAGCC
Source organism: Clariallabes teugelsi (assembly GCA_030014215.1). Taxonomy (NCBI): domain Eukaryota; kingdom Metazoa; phylum Chordata; class Actinopteri; order Siluriformes; family Clariidae; genus Clariallabes; species Clariallabes teugelsi. The sequence continues at coordinate 12,801,466 of JAQMYG010000003.1, forward strand.
GCTTTCTGCTGGAGGTTGCAGTCTGTTAGTCTAATCAGGGCTGAACCGGGGAGGAAAGGTTAACTAGAAGCTCTCCTCCGCCACACAGTGAGTTCAGAAAGCATAAACCCTGCTGCAGTGGAGTGGGGGGTGAGTGTCGGGGTGCCTGAGTCCACCCTCGAGCTCTCCACTCGGTGACCCCCTCCATCTGTCACCGGTGCAGCACCATGGCAGTCCATCACCATGGCAACAGGGTCACTTAATATGAACGTACAACAGAAATGTTACTGCATTCAGGAACGTAAATGTACCGAGGAGGTTTTAGATCTAGTACAAATTTGCGTTCTGAAATTATGCTCATCGTTGCGAGGACGGCTGAAGATTGGACCGACTTTACAAGCTATTAATCTGAATGGCGAGTCAGCAGGGGGCCTAAATAGCACGAGCTACACAGAGGACAAGGGAAGGACAGGGAGGACAATAGGTTTAGGATGCATCCCAGGAAATCTCACACATGTGTGTGTGTGTGAGGTGGTGTGGGAAAACCAACCAGCACTGCTCTTGCAAATCACAAAATATTAGATGAAAATCTTAAGTTGGCTTAAATCATATCTATTTCTGGTGATAAGTTTTCATACCCTGGGAGAAATTGTCTATTTTTGGGAAATATGACCAATCATCTTGAAATCTTTTTTATTAGTATTTTTTTTAATACTGGTGTGATGGTGAGATGTGGCCAGTTATTATCATATAATTGTGAGAGCCCCTTTTTTAAAATCAAAATGATAACCGAAATCACTTAAAGGGCCCCGATCTAAAGTTTACTGTAAATAGCTTCAAATGTTTGGCCTGATAATATACACATCCTGTAAGTTGACAGACGTTGGTTTAAACTGCTATTAAAGGTAGGTTTCCACTTTCCACACACATATAGCTTGTTTGAGTGTAATTAGTGTCGATGTATAAACAGCCGAGAGAGTTGTGACCATGACAAATAATAAATAAATAATCAAATCCTGCACTGGATATCTGCACTCACCAAAGACAAAAGACCCGTTAAAGATCTTAAAGAAATGACAATTCAAAGAAAGAAAAAGTAGAAAATCAGGGATTCTGTTAACATGAAAACCACGATCAGGGAGACCAGCTAAGATTACAGGGCACAGGAAATGTTTGTCAAAATTGATGGCAAGATAAATTCAGCATGTTATCAGTATGGAGGACATACTGATACGGCCACCATAAATACTGGAGGCCATTTTGCCGACGGATGCACTTTCCAACATGATGATGATCTGAAGCACAAGGCCAAGACGACCCTTTAGTAGCTACAACAGAAGAACATGAAGATTCTGGAGCACCATCACAGTCTCCTGACCTTAATATCATTGAGATAATTTGTGGGGTTGGGGTGGATCTCAAACATGCAGTACATGCAAGAAAACCCAAGAATTTACAGGACCTAGAGAGGGTTTTGCCAAGACGAATGGCCGTCTTTACGACCTGAGAAAATAACCCATCTCATGCACAACTATCACACATTTGTATGAGCTATCATTGATGCTAAAGTGTCAATACACTGTATTAAGAACTAATATGTATGCAAACTTTCGGGAGGGACCATCTAATAATTTCTTTTTTATGTTCACTCTTTTTTTAATGATTGTGTTATTCTATGATGCCTTATAGCTGAATTTGAACATGCTTTCTTCAATAAATGTTACATATAAACAAAATGGAATAATTCTTTATGAGATCTCAAATATGACAAAGAATAAAGAGCCAGCAGTCAGTCTGCATTAAAGGTCCCATATTTGACTAGTTTTTTTATTTAACAAGTTAAGTGTGTGTTAATTACTCAAGGTGAAATATCAACTGAAATTAGATAATGAATTGTAAAACTTCAAACTCCCTTTATTACACTCTTCCTCCAAATAGGACATTTCATTGTCTATGTAAATTAGCTCCTTCTGGGCCGAATTCTTTTGGAGCTGAGCAACAAGCCGGTGAATGGGTTCTTCTTTTATGAGGTCACAATAGGAGAAAAATCTAGTTGGCTTGTTTAAACTATGGGCAAAACAAAAACAGAAAAAAGACAAAAAAAGCAGGGGATGTTTAATTATAATGTCTAAAAAGGGTAAAAAGTGATTTCTTTACACAGTGTCAGGCTTTGGTTAAATTTCGCTTTTATTTGTACAGTGCTTTATGACAACACTTTATAATATTTATGACTTTATGATAATGTTTTATGACTTTATTGTTAAACGTAGCTGTGCAGAAATGTATAAGTTCCAGATATAATTTAAAAATGTATAAAAGAATGCAAAAGAATCATTTCTGTACAGGAAAGCATATAGTTTTTAGGACTACGCGCAGTGGAAAGATTTCCCTGATGTCGGGTGTTCCCAGGCCGGCACACAAACCTATTACTGAGAGACCAGAAAAAAAGAAGAAGAAAGTGAAATATGCTGGAGCGCTTTACAACATTTCTTGAGAAATTTTAAACAGACAGCTCAGAACAGCTGAACAGGCAAACTGACACAAGCACTTCAGAAGCTCGTTTAATGCTCAGAAGGGCCTTAGTACAAGTCAGAGTCAGTCTGTGTGCTACTCTGTGGTCACCTCGATTTTACTCAGGCTTCATCAAGTGTTTGTGATTGTCCTGCAAAAGTTGCAATACCAACATATATAACATATACAAGGCAGTACAATCAATACACAGGCTAAACTAGTGGTCCTGCCTGTACAGTGTAGCCCTACTGTAAAAACAACAAATATTTACCACATTTTAGACTCAGATAGAATCGGTACTGATCATACTTCACATATTTTCTTGGCTGATCAGATAAGAGTTCATACCACGAGAGCACGAGAATACAGGACGCAACTTTGCCTCATGTCTAATGACAATGCAGCGTGTAAATTGTTGACACGCTCTTGCAGACAGTGGTGTGTTTACCTCTTTAATGTGGACTGAGATGAACTCAGTTTACATGAACTCCGTTTGCTTTTAAGAAAACTCAAACAGTTCAGTTGCAACAAAAAAAACTATTCGATCTTGAATTGTCATAACTGCAGTAGCGGGAATAGAAGTGAATGCTATGAAATTGAGTCAAATACAGCAGGTCCAATATCGGCTCTCGTTTATTCATTCTGCAAATATCCCTGTCTAACATTACTGTTTCATCCAGACAGCTCACAAACACAGCAAAATGAAAAAGATCTAGCGCATCTTCCCAGCAAAATGCAAAAAGCATCCTGGGCAGGACTTTTATTCCCCGATATAAATCACATCAACACGCAGGGTCTGAAGGATGGCCTGCTGTTAAATTACTTGACTAGCCGAAGCTCAAATCACAATGGCATCACATGGGGTTGAAGCAGCCAGGAAACTCACCGCTGGAGCTTGTTTCCCCAGAATGGAATGTGTAATGTAGCAACGTGAATGGAGGTTATGTTCTCTTTCTGTGCGCTCATATGCACACACTCACGTCAAAACAGCACAGTGTCTCATGGGATGCGTTACAGTGACAATGGAGTACAGAGCACTGAGCTCAACAGCTGTGAAATGGCGCCAAAAGAGACGCACAGGGCTTCCTCGGGCATGCTGTCATTCCCACACGAATACGCAGCTCCGAAGGTTTACATGATTTACACAAAATAATATCTTGGATGGAAATAAGCCACAAGGCAGTAAAAAATTTAAGCAGCTGCTCAGTAAAATGTTCAGGCGAGTCTATGCACCAAGCATCTCACTCAGCCCTTTTTGTTTTTTTATCACAAATGTGGACATGATCCCGAGGTGCCAAGTAGCAGACAGGGTTGGGCACCTGTCACACAGACGCTGCGAGCTCCTGGTGGGGGTCTCGTTTTCCTTCGCCTCTACACGAGGGATTAAATGTGCAGGCTGCCTGTAAGGGATCAACAGATGTCCCCCTTAAATCTCACAATCTGCACTGAAAGCCAACAAGCCAAAGGCATTACAACAACTTTATTCAGACTCGTATGTCCTCAATGACCACAACAGCCTAATCAATACAAAAAAAAGATTACCATCAATGGCTGCATATTTTCATTTCTATTTGCTGGAACTAGCAACTACATTCAGACAAAATAATTTCTTTTCTCCCTGAAAACCATTAAAATGAGGTGAACAGCAGGAAACCATATGATATTAACTAAAAGATCATCTCAGATTCAGGTTTCTATACCATGTTGTAAATCTAATCCTTTACAACTAAAAACATTTGTACATTTCTTACGCAACTGAACAAACTCTCTGGCCATATGCTGGTGTCCATTGGTTGCATGAAGCCTAAACATGGCATAAAAAAATATATATATCAATCCACCAAGGTTTGCATGTGACATGGTTCACTTTAATCATCAACAAACAGAGAAAAGAAACAAACAAAGGTTTAGAATACTGAAAAAAATCCTGTCCTGCATCTGCAAGTATTTTGAAATAGCACAAACACAGCTTTTTAAAAAATCCTCTCGATCATTAACAGTCCAAGAGGAAGTCACGCCACCACATTTGCCTAATAGATGCTCAAAAAACTGTTCAAATGGAGCTCTGTGTTAAATCAACTGCCAGAAATGTACAACAAACACTTCTAGGATGTGTAAAGATAACGAATGGATGAACATTAAAATAAATAAATAAATCACAGTGACAAATCAGCTCAAAAGCTCATTAGTTAAAAGTTAAATGAAGAGATGAACAAAAAGAGATTTGAAATAACGATAATAATAATAAAAAAAGACAAGACTTTGAACATGCTGACGGTATTATAAGGGCACTTTCAGATTACACCAGGAGATGATGTCAATAAACTCAATGACCAATTACTCGAGATGCAGTTCAATGACAAACAGGCTTCCTGTAAAACAATACAGCTTTCAGTCTCCTGCTTTTAAATACAAAGCTATGCACATCAGAGGAAAAAAAAACTAACCTCTCTCAGTATAAACAAGTGTTTAACGTTGATCCAATGCTGGCTTCATCCTCTCTCCAAATGACTGCCTTCCAAGTCTCAATACACATGGGAAACTTAACCCTTTTCTTCTTTATAATATAATTCTTTTTATACTCAGTACAAATTATATACACTCACACATAAAACAAAATATATATCTTTTTTTGTTTGTTTCTTTGTTTGTTTTCATATAGCCTTTACAAATGTCATTGAATAAATAAGAATGCATTGAAGTCATCTCATGGCTAGATCAGGAAGCTGTCACTATCAGAAAGGATTCAAAGTGCAATTACATGCATAACACCAGATGTGTTAACACATCTCTGTGTGTTTATGAAGAAACGGCAATCATATGATCATGTTCTGCACATAAAGTAAACAAATTCTAACTTCCCCTATGTATGGAGACTTTCGGGATACCCTCTACCGGTTAGGATACACCCGATGCATTTTCCATATATTTTATACAACATAATAGAGGCTTAAAAAGGTTTTGAGGACGGGATGTCAGATACGGACCCTATATTGACTTACTTAGTAATAAAGATGAATGTTTGCCAAATGCTGAATGTCTACAAGCTGGTGCAAACCTCATTAGCCACATGAAAACGTCACGGAGGTGACGGCACCATGTTTCCCAGTAACAGCCCTGATTTGATGCTCAATCTTACGCTGGATCAAATTCAACCAGTGGGAATATCTGAAACGGCTTTTTGTCTATGCTAAATTAACATAAAAAGCATTGTGATTACAAAGAAGAAAAGCCTTCTGACAGTCTTCTCTACTTTATTATTTTTTTTAAATGACTATCATGCACATTTGGGGAAAATACTAAAACAAAATACACACTCACTCATTTTCTATACCGCTTTATCCTGTGTCCAGTGTCGCGGGTGGCCTGGTGCCTATTCCAGGAGACTTGGGGCATGAGGCAGGATACACCCTGGAAGTGGTGCCAATGTATCGCAGGGCACACACACATACACACACTCACACACTATGGGCAATTTGGGAATGCCCCAGCATATCTTTGGACTGTTGGAGGAAACCGGAGTAGCAGGAGGAAACCCACCAAACTCCACGCACACAGACTGGAGGCGTAAGGCGACAGTGTTAACCACTTAGTCACCGTACCGCCCCAAAAGACACAAAGAATACTCGAGTCACTTCACATACTGTAAGCACATTAACAGCATCTTCTCATGCTTTGTTCCCACGGTGACCTGGTCCTTGTGTTGACATGATCACACTGCTGTCCGGTTTAGACATGTTGTTCCTTTAAACAACTAAGTCAGTCAGGGAGGAGGTGGATATTTATGAAACAACACTGAGTCAGCAGGTATTTACCTAAGAATGTCCCTGCAGTCTGAGTAAGAATAGTGCGACATGTTGAGCTATAGATAGATAGAGACAGAGATATTGGCGTGTAGCTTCTCCTCAAGGTCAAGACGCAGAAATAAACCATCTGCTGCAGGACAGGAGAGCAAACTCTAATCAACATGCCCGTGTCCACACACACACACACACACATACGGAGCGGAAATGTGCAAATTGCAAAGTTTACAGAACAACGCCCGGGTGAAATAAGAGCTCAGGCTCTTTGCTTTCAGTACTGCGTGGTGCGTGCAAGCCTGAGCCATAACCTCAAAAACATACACAACACTGAACACACAGCCATAAACACTGAACACACTCATTGTCCTGCCTGAGCACTGGGGGAAATGGACACTACAAAGCTGACAGACTCCAAGATAGTTTAGTTCCCACAGCAAAAACCACGAGAAGCAGCTGTATTTCATCCTATTTGTGCATTTATTATTATTAATAAAAATAATAATATAAAACTTTGCAACCGGTGCAGTTTCGTTTCAGCGCACTGTGTCGCAGCTGTGCAAAGTGATGCTGCTAACTCGAGTGCAATAACAGAATAAATAAGCGCTGGCCTTTGGCGTTCAAACCACATTCCGTGTCAATTAATCTTGAGTTTGCACAGAAATGTCAAGCGACGTGCACTCAAGCTGCGCGTTCACGATAAGCGCGCGCGAGCACTCCCCCCCAATTCAAGACGATGCGTTTTAATTAAAGTTCGCTCGCTATTTCATATTCTCTATAAAAACATACCCAAACCGACATTACCTCTAGTAGAATCCGTGGCCTCCCTCGAGCGAAAATATCCCAATTTTTTTGTTCAACGAAACTGACAAATTAAAAGACGACTGAGAACTCTTTGTGTTTGACAGGGACAGCCCGAACTCCTCAGGCCCTCGCTTTACTTCCTGAGTGCCGAACTCTGCACCCAAGCTTGGCGGTGGGAGCCAGCCGTCGCTTCTGATTGGTTACACCCGCTCGTGACGTAGAACACAATCTATGAGATGATTGGGCAAATCTACAACGAGACCAACTCTCACAACTACAACCAGCGCGTCGCACAAAGAAGTCGCGTGCGGTGGAAGCGATCGAGTAAATCCGGAATGTTTCCCGATGTAGGTTCCCTACACAGGGGCGGTGACGTAATAGCTGTATCATCCTAAGTAGTGGCCTACACATTAAACACGGAGACAATTGGGATTCAGCCAAAGTGATTTAAAACCTGAATTGAATTAGTTGAGGAAGACAAAGAGGGGAGTTTTATGTATGGAAAGAGGCAAATAACGGTCGTTTTAACAAACTGTGATTTGTCAGCACACATAAAGCCCTCAAAGTACATTTTACTAAAGGAGAATAACGTAAAAAGCTGCAGTTAACAACACTGTGTACTGGGGATGGGAATCAACAGTCACCTCCAGATACATATTATCACGAGGTGCAGATTCGGTTAAAATTGTGATTCTATAAGTACCACGATTTTATAAATATACTGATTCGATATTACAGTTTCCCCTGATTTTAATGCTTTAAAAAAGTTTAATGATCAATTAATTGACACCCATTCCTTATAAAATAGTTTTCTCACTTAAAAACATTTAAACATTACAAACCTACTTCAAATATAAGAGTTTAACATTTAAATTCGAATTATATTAAGCAAAAAGCTTTGCAGAGTTTGGAGAAAAAGGCAGATGGGAGACTTTTTTTTAAATAATGTAACACCATAAAAATGCTTTCCTGTTGCAGCATTTGGAAGCTTCTGCACTCGGTACAGAATTGTTTTTATCTGAGGCTGATGACTGATCACCGTCACCGACATAGGCCAATCAAACTGAAAAACAGCCAGTTTTATCGACCAGTTCATAACTTAATATTTTTCCTTCCATCTCTACTGTAGTGCATTTACTTGAACTGCTAATTTGCCAAAATCACTAGAAATGTGAATAGGGGGCCCTTGTGGCTCAGTGGTAGGTGTTTTGCCTGCCATGTGGAAGGCCCGTGTTCGATTCCCAGCGAGTGCCCAAACCTCCAGCCACTGGATGCAGTGCCGGTCCCAAGTCCGGATAAAATCGGAGGGTTGCATCAGGAAGGGCATCCAGCGTAAAACCTGTGCCAAGTTGTTGTGCGGACTGGATATTCTGCTGTGGCGACCCCTTGCAGCCGAAAGACCACCTAGAAATTGAAAAGTGACTATTAATTAGGAAGATATGTTTGTTTATTAGGTAAACTTACATTTACCTACAGGTTTTTACAAGGGCTTTTCACTGACAAAATATTAACTATCATACATAATAATAGCATATTGACATTGCAGGCATTTGATTAATTCAACTTACTTTTATTGATTTGGTTAGCATTGTGGCCTCACGTCTTCATGTTCTCCCCGTGCTCGGTAGGTTTCCTCCAGGTACTCTGGTTTCCTCTTATAGTACAAAGACATGCTAGGAGGTAATTGATGTTTCCATATTGCTGGTAGTGTGTGTGAGTGAGTGTGTGCGCCTATTCTTGCAATTAACTGGCACCCTGGGCACTGTGTACCCCACCTAGTACCCATAGTCCCCTGGAATAGGCTCTGGGCTTCCCATGACCCTATACAAGATAAGTGATATAGAGAATGAATGCGAGCAATAAGTAATTGTTTTAGTTTTAATTTGTAAATTGGGTAACAGGTTTGTGCGTTTTCAGTCAATATCACAGTATTAAATACAGTCAAGTACGTCCTCTTGTTGTTTTTTTGTAAAAACATCATAAACATTATCTGATCATAGCAGGCCATCAGTTTTAGGCTGACACTGACAAACAACAGCATATACCTGTTTTTACCGTGGCATTATTTAGTTAACAAAAATGAAGCCAAAAACACAACAAAACAAAAAAACATGGGCAATATTTTATACCTTAATCAGCCTCTCACATGTTTAAGGAATTTTGGCCCATTCTTGTTTTCAACATTGCTTCAGTCCATTAAGGTTTTTGGCAATTCGCTTATGGACAGGTCTCTTAAGGTCCCACCACAGCATTTCAAATGGGTTAAGATCTGGACTTTGACTAGGCCATTCCAAAACATTGACTAATTAATTTTTTTTATCCATTCTGATGTAGATTTACTGGTGTGCTTTTTCCTGTTGCATGACCCAATTTCTGCCAAGCTTAAGCTGTTAGACAGATGGCCTCACATTTGTCTCTAGAATATTCTGTTATACAGAGGAGCTCATGGTGGTTCCATAAGCAAAAAATTCAGTTCAATAAATGTAGATTGATTTTATTAAAAAGTAATCAAAACATGCACATACAAAGACATACAAAGGCAAAAAGATACCCATAGTTTTATTTTATAATACAATGTATGCACAAAAATCTGCAACATATTGGCTTAGTGGTTAGCAGCTTTGCTCACACTTCCAGAGTTGGGGGATGGAATCTCACCTCTGGTCTGTGTACATTGAGTTTGCATGGCCACAGTCCAAAGACAATATGTTGTAGGCTGGTTGGAGTTCCTAAATTACCCTTGGTGTCTGACTGGATATATGAGTGTGTATGCTTGTGCTCTGCAAGAGGTTGGCACTCTGTCCAAGTTTTACCATGCCTTGTGACCCACAGCGACTGGGATAGCCTCCAGGATAAGTAGTATAGGCAGTGGATGGATGAATGGATAGATGCACCATAATTTCTCCTTTCTTTTTAGATTCAAATACACCCACCGTTAAGCTGGCTTAAAAGTGAGAACATCCAGAATTTTTTTTTTTTAATTTTCAAGGAGGCTGGATTGTTGGTAGTTAGAGTTTTGACATCAACTGCATCACAACCTGGCTAGTCTGAGCCCCAAATCGGCTATAGTAACTGTGTATATATGTGTGTGTGTGCCTTGCGATGGATTGGCACTCTGTCCAGGGTGTACCCTGTCTCGTGCCATATGTATCCTGTCATAGGATCCAGGCCCCCCATAACCCTGTACAGGATAAGCGGTATAGATGATTAATGAACGAATAAAATATATTCTTAATAGAGATCTTCTTATCTGATATTAAGAAGAGGAATGAGTGGTATCTGTTTACTTTTTGCATGTCTTCTGTTACATGTTTTCCACTTTTATTTCAGATATGTATTTGTAAATGGAATTTCAGTGGCTCGTAAATGGCACCGCTGTTTGTCTCTTGGACAGCATAGCGATTACATGCTAGTGGGAAGGTTGTGGATGTAATCCTGGTAAGAATGTATCCCCTTAAAGCAATGTTGCTGGATTTTTAAACACCATAATCTCACATACAAAGTGGCATTTCAGTGAAGCTCTTTTAATATACAGAAACTGTTTACAAGTTAGCGTAAGTAGCCAAGAGGAAGTAAGCAGCTATTGAATCCACAAACATTACTTTATGTTTCTATTACTTTATTGCACAGATCCTTTAAGTTGTTCCACGCTGCAATTTGAGGAGGAGGAGGAGGTAAAATTATAATGTTTGATGCACGACATGTCTGAATGCATGTAAATAGTTTGAAAAGAGAAGATTTGAATGAAAGCTATTCTGGATATAAATGCATTTTGTTTGATTATGTCTAAAAAGCACAATAGCATTCAGAATGTAGTCGAATTGCCTTATTGCTCAGTAAACAATACAGAATGAAGCAAATTCAAAGATCTTCCTTCTGAGAGAAAAAAATGGTGACTACGCCTTTGAGAGAGTGAAGAAAGTACATGTGGAGGCAGATTGGTAGAATGATAAGTACTTTGGGAGAGAAACCACAGGGACATTGCAGTTTTTTTGAGGCGCATACACCTGCACTTTGTAAACCTGTTTTGGCATAATTTAAAACAGAAAATGCTTAAGACATGCTTTATTGTTTCAAGTTCTGTTGCTTTGTGAAACTTTATTATTGCAGATATTTTTTTATTGTACAAATTGACAGAATAACACTAAAATTAGGAAAGGTGTCAATAGAGCTTTATAAGTAACGGTTTTATTTGGGATCTGTTTCTTGCCTGTGCTGACAGCGGCTTATAAACCAGGTGGAAAATGTAACCTTTAGTGTCAGTTTAAGACTTTCAGGAGTAAAACCATAGCACCCAAATTTCTGCTGTGATGCTGTGGATATGCATGAATGGATACGATAAAGGGATCCACAGTAGAATTTAGTGTATGGAATAAAACACTTATGTGCATGCTGTTATAGGAAAATAATCAACAATAGACTAAATTGATGTAGCCTGAAGCAAAGCACAGGTACAATATCAGCTAGACGTTCATTCCTTTCCTATAACAGTAATTTCCAAAGTGTAGAGTTCCTTATGTTACAACATCTTAATCTGATTATTTATTAAACAGAAATATTGTGCTTAAAATAATAATAATAATAATAATAATAATAATAATTTAGTTACACTTTGTGTTATGGAATGTCAATGAAACATATGCTTACATTACATTTTTAACCAACAGCAATTATTTATTCTATTTTTATTCTCATTATTTATTATAGTTTTTAATTTGCAATTATTTTGTATAAACATTAGAAAAAACACTTCCACCTCTTTGACTCAAACTGGGCCCTGTGGTCAGATATGACGAAAATACAGACTTGTTTTTAATGTAAAGTGAAAAATGGATCTAGATAAAAGAACCTAATCCTCACTGTTAAGTTCAATAGAGGATCTGAGATGTTTTGTCCTTCTGTTGCACTAAAGCAAAACCTCTGAGAACCTTCATAGGAGGCATTGCATCACTCTCTACTCTGTACTGCTTATCCTGTACAGGATAACGCAGGAGGTCTGGGGGGCACTGAGGAACTCCGGGCACGAGGTGGACAGAGTGCCAATCATATGGCACACATGCATACACCCTAACACACTAAGGGCAATTTGGAAACACCAGTTAGCCTAGTCTGCATGTCTTTGGACTGTGGAAGGAAACCAGAGCACCAGGAGGAAACCCACAAAGCACAAGTTCTACACACACACACACACATACAGACTGAAATTCTCGACACTGGAGGTGCAAGGCTACACAGTGCTAACTGATACGCCATCGTGACATGGCATCACAGTTTCCATTAAGTAAGTAGAGAGATATTAAATGAAATCATAGCTGGATCGTGCAGCAGGATCCAACACACACAAACACACACACATTCTAATCCACACAAAATGCCCAACTAACCACAATTTTTTTCTATAACCCTTTTACTCATTTTTACTAAAGGTGCAAATAATTATGCAGCTAAATGAAAGTGTCAACAGTAGGTATGGGTTTGACCACCCATATTGATTTTGACTGAGTTTTTTATGCAAAAGCCGGGGCAATAAGGAACTTTAGGGAGGCATAACTGGGCATGTTACCAATACACATCAGTTACTGTATATAGATAATGTATTTAAATAGATAAATAATGAAATAATAGAATAAAGTGCATAGATAATATAAGACATCAACTACAGTATTAAAAATTTCTAGCGATGCAAATACTTATTCCTGAAAATGCAATTCTGTGAGTTTCAAATGCCAAAATGTCGCCGAGTGGTAATCTTCTCCAAATAGAATATCTCCACCTAATGTTGAGACGCAGGAACTGCATACCACCGGGCTGCCTTGTATGTCAAGTTTCGCATCAAAACCTGTTTAACAAAAACATGTCCAATTAATTCACATCCCTAATAATGTAGCTTGCATTAAGCACAAGATTAGCGGTCTCTACGGCAACGTTCAAGGCATTGAGCTTTGCAGTGAACGAGTCGAGCAGTCCGGGTTGGACATCCGACGTGACGGGTGCTGGCAGGAAGGACCGAGACGCTGTCTTGTGAGGCGTATTGAGAAAGATCTTCTCCAGAGCTGCCTTTACATTTACCAAACCACAGCTGCAGCGGTGCAAGGTTGTGGTTTGTGAGAGTGCATCAGCTTCTGTAACCCAGCAATGAGCATGAGTCAAGTCCGTGAGGAAGTGCTGGTCATCATGGTTTAAAGAAAGAGCCACAGACTGCAGAGAACAGCAGAACGCCTCTGTAGCGAGGAGGAACTCTGCACGTGAGCACTTTAGAGCCGAGGCCGCTTCACTCGCCTTAGACTCACTCTGTGGGGAATATAACAAAACAGATAACAGTTAAACACACACACACACACACACACACACACACACACACACACACACACACACACACACATAGACACATGTATGGTGTAGCTGAAGAATTGGGGAAAGATGCTCGTCGATATTTGTCTTAGAGGGTCAGAAGTACTGTTACAACATACATTATGTATATATACTGTATAATAAATTTTTTAAAATTAAATATAACCAGATGATCACCGTGTATTTGATGTAAGCAGACAACAGTGTTTCTGTGCAGCCGCCTCCAATCAGTGCATAAGGCTCCTTAAGAGTCAGTCGCAGCACATGCTCTGCTGTCTGACACGTCACCTTCGGAACGATGCAGCAACAATGAAAAAATAAAGCCGCAGAGAGACGAGGGTGAGTCCTTTCAAGCAAACAACATTAACCTCGAGCAAACTACAAAAGCAAAAGGAACAATGCACAAGGCGTTCGGTATAAATCAGCTTCATTGTGGTTTTGAAGTACTGCTATATAGACCTGATTAAAAAAAAAAAAAATCCAGTTTCTCTTTTATAGCCTGCTGGTAAACCTTCCACCACTACCTGACTTCTAAAGACCTAATCTTCTGTGATCTCTCACTAGTGTCAAGAGTGTTTCTAAAACAAAGCATAAAAAGCATTAAACTTACTATAGGTTTTTGCTTTCCTTGAAACAATACAGAATATCCTGAAAACCCCTTTTTTCTTAATAACTTTACACAAAACGATGTTTGTAAAAACAAATTTCAATGTTTTAGCAAAAGGCTATAAAATTACAAAGCAAGAAAAATATTAAGGTGTCAGAATGTCCCTAAAAAAATAAAAAATGATTTTGAACACAATAGCACTGGATAACCTTGAGCTCCTCTAACATGGTTTCGTTCCTGTGACAGAGCACCATGGTGTTAACGGCTGCCTCTCCAGACGGGACGAGCTGGAGAAACTCTTTAGGTCCAATCCGATGCAGATGGAGCCCCTCGATCTGTCCATATGCTTTGGCTGGGACTGGGGTGCAGACAGACGCCATAATCAGAGCACCTGGGACACACAGGAGAGTAGAACGATTGCTTGTAATTGTGGTTTAGCTGTGTTCGAAACTTCAAAGCATTAACATTACTTGTAATACGTCTCTGCAAAAAAAAAAAAAAAAAAGTCTTGTGGTTGCAGGATCAGCTTTAAGAACAGGAAGAAAAAAAAAAACATCTTTGTGAATGTTGAGTATCTTAAACACATTTCAGCACTTGTGTGACAGCAGTGCAAAAATGGCTGTAAATAAAACTCAGTTTAAAACAAAAGTCATGTATTTGATTATTTCTGTATAGATTGTGTCTATAACATGTCTTCTTTTAGACGTTAACAATAGAAACATTACAAAAAAAAATATTGTACTGTTTTAGTTCTTACATCTTACAGTACATTTTAAGCTCCGCCCACTCTTCACAATCAGAAAATGACATACAGCGGCAAGAAAATGTATATTTTTCAACACCCTTGACTTAGATAAAGATCAGATCACAACAATCAGATCAGATTATGACAAATGAATGCAGAAAACAATGAAATTCCAAAAGGTTAACATACTTTTTCTTGCCACTGTACACCTGAAAAGCTTGCTTCTTAATAAATGTACAAATTATTAAAGACATTTGGTCTTTATTTCCTTAATAATCCATAACATCACACTAACGAGAGTGGAAATAACATTAAACCACAGTTTACTTTTAAAAAGATATTTTCTTTCAAAATCAATAGATGTATTTTTTGTATTATATGTATTATACATGCATAATACAGTGGAACCTCGGATTACGAGTAACGCGGTTTACGAGTGTTCCGATAGACGAGCAAAGATTTTTAATAAATTTTGACTTGAAAAACGAGCATTGTCTTGGTTTACGAGCACCGAGTATCATGT
>JAQMYG010000003.1:12819665-12834003 GCA_030014215.1 Clariallabes teugelsi
TTGGTGGTTGTGGGGTTTGAACCTGGGATCTTCCGAACCGTAGTCCAATGCCTTAACCACTGAGCTACCCCTGGCCTCAACTGCATGTTTTTGCACTTTGGAAGGAAACTGAAGAAACCCAGAGGAAACCCACCAAACATGAGGCGTACATGCGAATCCCATGCACACAGACCTGAAGGTGGGACTCGAACCGACACGGCTAACGACTACGCCACCGTGCGGCGTCCATGTGAAACTAATGATTATTATTCATAATACTAGAGATAATGACTCAAGCGGGATGTAATACTGGAGGATCTGGATCATGTGTAGCTGATCATATACAGTAGATCAGACTGGTGTTTATGAAGTTCTTATGAGCTGTAGCTACCTGTGAACAAACCGCAGTCACTCAGCCTGGCGGTGTGATCCAGGACTGCTGCAGCGATCAGTCTGAGCAGCGGCTCTGACAGCGTCATGGCTCTCAGCAGTACCCCTGAGGTGGACGTGGTCTGAACCTGCCCTCCGACAGCGTTGTGAATTTGCTTTAATCTGCCACGTGGGCCGTAGCAGGAGGTGAGCGCGTGCCGCAACACTGCTACTTTGTTGCAGATCTCATCGTCACTGAGAGGCTGATCCGTGCAGACAGAGGGCTTTCTCTTACAAACACGAGACATGGCGGCTTTATAAACTCGATAACTGTTTTTATCTTGCACGTGTATATAAAACAACTAGCGCATTATAATTTATCAAATAGTTTGACAAGGTAATCGATTTACAAGTGCAGCTCGAAAGGATTACAGACATGTTTGTTTTCGTTTCTTCTTCTTTGGTTGGTAACGGCGGCCGGTAAAACACTTTCTGCGCCACAGCGCCACCCACTGGTCTGGAGTGTGTACGAGCTCAGTCTGCGTTAATGTAATCGGAAAAAAAATCACATGTAATCACAAAAATCACACTGCTGAGCGCATAAAGGGACATCGGAGAGGAGAAATATATGACATGAGAGGGTAAAACACAGTCGTTTCACCGTCTATACCGCTTTATCCTGTATACAGGGTCGCAGGGGCCTGTATATAGGAGCCTATCGCAGGAGACTTGGGGCACAAGGCGGGGTACACCCTGGACAGGGTGCCAATCCATCGCTGGGCACACACACATACACGCTCATTCACTATGGGCAATTTGGGAACACCAGTTAGCTTAAACCTGCATGTCTTTGGACTGTGGGAAGAAACTGGAGTACCCAGAGAAAACCCACCAAGCGCGGGGAGAACATGCGAACTCCATGCACACAGACCCAAGGCGGGACTCGAACCCGGACCCCGGAGGTGTGCAAGGCGACAGTGCCACATACTATGCCACCATGCCACTGTGTAGAAGGTCAAGGTAGAGTAATGTAATTACAAAGTATAAAAGGAACATTTTTTTGTTTTAATCATTAAAAATTTAATTAAACAAATCCAAAAAAACAACTGCAAATCTGTTAGCAAATGTGTGAGGTTAAGAAATCCCACCTCCTGTCATATGATTGGTTACAAGAATTCAGCCTCATCTATAATATCATTTTATGTAATAGTAAAATAAGATTGTCATTTATAATGATGCTAATTTTGCTAGTATAACTGAGGTTAAGTTTTACTTTTAGAGTTTTCCAACAAATACCACCTTCTGGGTTGTGATTGGTGATAAGAATTTGATCTCATTTATGATTAGTTGGTATCGGCTGTAAAATGCATGCCAATCCTAGAACAAATAGTTTTTAGCACAGTTTACGTACAGTCATACATTTATTCCTTCATCTTCTATACTGCTTATCGTGTACGTGGTCACGGAGGCCTGGGGCCTATCGCAGGAGACTTTGGGTACGAGCCGGGGAACACCCTGGACGGGGTGGCAACGCGCTCATTCACAAACTGTGGGCAATTTGGGAACACTAATTAGCCTAATCTGCATGCCTTTGGACTGTGGGAGGAAACCCACTAGGCACAGGGAGAACCATGCACACAGACTCGAAGGAAGAATCTAATCCTCGACCCTGGAGATGCAGGGCCACAGAGCTAACCACTAAGCCACAGTGCTACTTTAACATTGTACAATAGATATTTATTAAATATTAAATCTCAACGTTAGTATGGGGCTAGTTTTTAGTATAGTTAGGGTTTTCTAGTTTTTTAGTTTTACAATTTAATTTTTATCATTAATGATGAGGATAAGGATTGCTTTGCTACTGTAACTGCTTGCCTAGCAATTGAAAAATAACTTGTAAGAAGTATTAGTCACTTGAGATTTGTGGGATTTAGCAAAGGTTGTAACCAGTTATTGCTAAAAAAAAAAAAAAAAAAAGGGGACAAAATTGCATTTATAAATGATCATTTCATAATCCAGTCCTACTTTGCACAAAAATGACACAGAATAATATTCTAAAAATAAATTTTATCCTTTGAAACATGTGACCTGCTTCATGTCAACAGTTCAAGCTGTTGGATGTGTGTCGTGTGTGGAGGCTGTGAGAAATGTTTTCTTGCCATGCTCTTGGCCTGTAAATTAATCAATTAATCATTGCTTGAATGACACGGTTTAAGTATTGTTGCTGATTCCCTCATGGCAACAATTTACCTATTTTCTAATGCCAACTTTCAGCATGATAATGCACCATGTCACAAAGCAAACATCATCTCAAATTGGGTTCATGAACATGACAATGACGGTGCAGTTTTCTTCCAGGGCCTCCCAGTCACCGGATCTGAATGCAGTAGAACACATTTGAGGCGTAATAGACCTGGAAATTCACAGCATAAAAGTGCATCTGAAAAATGTACACGTATTGCTTGATACAGTCATAACAACATTGAGTGGAATCAAAGGAATGTTTTCAACATTGTGTGTAATCCATCCCATGAAGTAATAAGTGTGTTTAGCAAGCAGAGGCCCTACGGAGTATTATTGTTGTGTTTCTAATAAAGTGCTCGGTGAGTGTATATTTGTAACCTTGTAAGAGACATTAAGTAGCGTATTGCAGTTACATATAGTGCATCCGGAAAGTATTCACAGCGCATCACTTTTTCCACATTTTGTTATGTCACAGCCTAATTCTAAAATGGATTAAATAATTTTTTTCCCTCTGAATTCTACACACAACACCCCATAATGACAACATGAAAAAAGTTTGCTTGAGACTTTTGCAAAGTTATTAAAAATTAAAAAATTGAGAAAGCACATGTACATAAGTATTCACAGCCTTTGCCATGAATCTCAAAAGGCCTATATGGTAGAGTGGCCAGAGAGTCTCATCAGACCTGAGAATTTTGTTTCTCATGGTCTGAGATTCCTTCAGGTACCTTTTGGCAAACTCCAGGCGGTCTGCCATGAGCCTTTTACTATGCACTGTATGAAGTGTTTAGTTACATTAGCTATCTCTGTTGCAGCAGTTCAGAGGGAATTGTCATCTCATCGTCTATACCACTTTATCCTCTATACAGGGCCGCGGAGGGCTTGGAGCCTATCCCAGGAGACTTAGGGCACGAGGCGGGGTACAGATCCATCGCAGGGCACAAACACAATCATACACTACAGGCAGTTTGGTAACACCAACAAGCCTAAACTGCATTTCTTCAGAATATGCAAACTCCATGCACACAGACCGGAGGCATGAATCAAACCCAGACCCTGGAGGCGCAAGGTGACACAAAAGTAACTACAAAGCTACCATGCCGCCCCGAGTGAATTATTACATTAGAAATGGTCTCATCCACCAGATGTCACTGATGAGCAACGATAGAACATCACGATTTGGTGTTTCTCTCTGACTGTTTGCGCGTGGTTGTGAGGATTTGCATACTCAGTCGACCACTTTATTAGTATTCAAACACACCCAAATATTTTAAAGTGTATTCCTCTTAATTCTCATTCACAGAAAAGGACCAAACACATGATTCAATACTGAGCCTATGAAATGACCTAATTTAATGGGTGTCCATCTATACTTGATAATATGTATAATATTTCAAATTCTTGTTTTCATGCAACTATAATTCGATGAAAATCCAATACCATTTTACATTTTTGCACACATTTGTCAATCTTTATTTAAAAACTAAGCCACCTCCCACATGCCTGACGCAGGTTCCACTTTCAACTTATTTGTAGGTCATCGTTTCATGGTGCGTATGCATAAATTTCACTTTATCTGCTTGAGTACGTGGTGGCGTTGAATCACCGGTATCTATTGTGTGTAAAGCTGTTCAGTGAACTAACAATAACCTGTAACATCATAAACTCCACCCAGATGGTTTACTGTTTCTTATCTCTCTAGTATACCTGATACATATGACAATGTGACACGTTCAATATTTAATTAAGGCTTGAAAATAAATTGCTTGTCAATTATCACCATATGAATCTAGGCGATGCTGACTTTGCAGAAGCCTAAACGAACCACACCTCTCAGAGGTCATAACATGTATTATTATTATTAAAAAAATAAGCATTTCACAGGCAAGAGAGAAGAAGCACTAATAATTCAGGATTTTGCATCAATGCTTTTGATTATTTGGCCTCAAGTCTGAATGCTTACAGAACGTATAAAGTGTGTGTGCGCACACTGTTCATTTACATACTGATACTGAGGAACTGGATAATCTAGTTCTACTGTTTGACATACCATAGCCTCATTACGTAAGAGCAAGACTTGACAACATAATTCAGAAAGAATATTAATACAAATCCATTAAAAGATAAAATGAACAAGTAAATTCATTTCTCTAGTATGTAGTTTTAAATTAGCTTCTTTTTAGTGTTTTGTTGACATGCATTTACACTATCTGCTTAAAAACAAGAAGCTATATCCAAAAACAACTGTGCATTTACAAAAATAATTAACGTCTTCTCTATTGAAAAATATAACAAAGCATTTCAATATACACTGAACAGCTCGAACATTCATATTAAAAAGACCTAGGTTTTAGGTTTCTCTGATGCATCACCAAAACAGCTCTGACCCCTCAGGGCATGGAATCTGTGGGACCTTTCAGTGTGTGCTGCGATGTCTGGCACCAAAACGTTGATGGTGAATCCTTTGGGTGCTCTGGATGGCGGGATGGGGCCTCTGTGGATCAGACTTGTTTTTCTGGTGCGTTCCGTGGGCCCTCGATCAGACTGGCGTGTGGAGAGTTTGAGGGCCGGGTCTGCGGCCTTGGGCTCTTTGCCTACTGGGCCCCACACGTGCTCGGCCGTGGTGCACTGGGGTTTCTGGGTCATTTTCTATCATAGCTGGAGTTTTTTCTGTAGGATTGGACCAGACGGTCTGGCCTTTTGTCCCAACAGGCATAAATACATCATTGCTTGCCCATGATTCTGGCACCAGTTCACTGGTGTACAAGTAATAATCAATAGTATTCACCTGGTGGTGGTTAATTGGTTTAACTTGGACCGTTACTCTAAATAAATTTACTGTTGTAGAGAAATAAAGAAACGATTAAGGCTTTAATTTACAAATAGGTTTTATTTAATCAGTAACAATCAGCACTAGCTATTCTACAGCATCTGAGAACTGTAAAAGATCCCTGGATTAAAATATTGTTAAAAGTGATTATTTAACAAAATGTCCCAAAGACAAAGAACTGAAGAGTTTGTAACAGCCTAACAATATGAAAACAGTTATCATGCAATATTTTACATGAATTAAGGTGCTGTGTTTTACAGGTGTTACACAGTTTCTCATAAATCCCTTTGGTTTCCATAAACCCGCATCTCTACGCTCTGCAACAAGTAAAAAGGCACATTTCTGCTTCAGCACACTCTGTCCCAAAACTACTTCAGCATAAATTACTTTCAAAATCCACTAATCTGAGAAATCTGAAGGCACTGAGATGTATTAGCAGTCATTTAGAACCGTAAAGTGCCATAGACAGAGACAGTAATCTTATTTTGGCACAGTATCTAGACTTGCATCAGTGCATAGGGCTGAAATACTGCTAATATTTCACCTATTTCCTCAAACCGGTTCCTGATGCTAAAAGGCTATAAATGTAAAATTGTTTCCAGTGAAGCCTGGTTAACTTCTCCCTACAACTCCCCCCCCCAAAAAAAACAATTAAATTCTGATGCAATCAGATTCTCATTGCTACACACTGCAAGTTTGAAGCCCACAGAGTGCACTGCACTGCCACACTATTAGTCTATTAGTATTAAGTAGCAATAAAAGACACTATGGACTTTCATTATCTGGATGTTCTGTTGCACAGGTTTAACAGTGATAACAGCAGCACATAGTTGTTTACTTTACAGGTTTAGAAAACATAAATGTCTCACACACGTTTTTATCATTCATCCTAAGACAATGTAGTCATCACGCCTGCTCCTCGAAGTGATATTATTTTTCCTTGCATTGATAATTATGGAAACACTTCGTGTGTAATTTTGATGTATTATTACATGTGGTCTTCATTCATTTTATAAAGGAATAATGTATGCAGAAAAAATTACTTCTGTCAATGTCTAATTTCACAAGGAAAGATTTCACAGGGATTCAGTCCTTTTCACTTTATTTAGTTTTATAGCAAATTCATTCTTTGCTTGTGAAATATAGACCTGCAGACTCAAGTTCAGCTCAGACTGCATTCAATATAAAACAATTAATGGCAGAAAGGTTCATGTTTCACAGAGACATAAATTTTAACTTAAATCTGAATTTGTTAAGATAAAGTCTATGTATCTCTTTAGTCACTAAGAGTAGCAAGGCTAATGCAGTTAACCAAGTGAAAATTACAACAACTAAGAATTATTTCATTCTTGAAACTTCATTATGTTTTCCCTAACCTTAATAACACCGACAATCCTGTCAGGATAGGTTTTCCTGAGATATTTCCTGTCAGGCGCAGTCTACCTTTTCACCGACTGACATTATCGTGTCACCTGCTCTGAAGGATTTGGTGATTTCTCAAGCCTGTCAAACCGTCACCATGGTCCATCATGCTCGTCAAACTAGTCACACATAGATTTGGCCCTATGCAGACTACATTTGTCATCGTGGGATGTGGGAGTGTCGTTCGTGTTCTGCTTGGACGTGTATGCAATACTGAAATTGTACAATTAAGCTTCATCATAGGCGGCACGGTGGTGTAGTGGTTAGACTGTCACCTTGCACCTCCAGGGTCCGGGTTTGATTCCCGGCCAAACCCCAATTGAGTGAGCTTTATCATTGGTGAATGTGAACAGGTTTTGGTCAGCAGAGCTTATAATCTGGCTGATGTTGCATTCCACATAACTAGTGAATTTGCATGGAAAGACCTTGGTCATTTTGGTTTAAACTGGACTTATAACGAATGTCTTAGAAAACTATTTAATTATTTGCAATTCTAATCAATCCAAGAATTCTAAGTAATGATCCAGCATTGTAAGAAGTGCAGTCGTTTCAAACCCCACGCTAAAATGAGCTAAACACAAGATAAAGTATTGCTAGTGTATTGTTTTTTTTTTTCTTTCTTCTATTCACAGTTCAACCAGTTCAATGGCTGCTGGTAAGTCAAATGCAGCAGCACGGTAATGAACTTCTTTCTCTGGGAAACTATTTATATAAAAGACGAGAGAAAATTGTTTTTGATCCCTGTAACCAAAAAACCTTGATGTTCATGATCGGAAAACATGCACGGCCCGGACCACATACTGTCTGCAGATGGGGCATTCGCTCATGCGCTTGCCACACTTTGTGCACGTGACCATGTGTCCACATTCCAGAAGAACACAGTCGATTGGCGAGTCCATACAGATCTTACACAAGTTTTCTTCCATGGTGGTTGCTGCTGTAGAATCTGTGTGGAACATGGGAGAGCATACAGGAAAATGAACACTGGAAAATATTTACAATGACTGCCTAAATGCATGGTATATTCAACAGTAGAGGATGGATGAGCTGACATCTTTAATCAGTAATTCTATCAGCTTGTATAGACTTTGACATTACAACAAATTTTTCTACTGTAAAGAGGTGACAATGCAGCTTATGTTCACACCAAAAAAAGAAAAATAATGATTGAAAACTGGAATTGAATAGAAATTAGGAAACAATTGAGGGCAACCTTAGTTACAGGTAAACTTAAAAGGAGGGGTATTCAAGGTCTTGTTAGATAAAATCCTTTGCTTCAAAAGTTCCTAACATAACAGTAAACAAGAGATTACACTTGGACTGACATTAGTGCTTCATGCTACCAATTTTAACTATGACCACTATTTGCTTTGAAAGAGAGAATAATCTTAAGGGTGTAACAGTAGGCGTATTCACATTCGCACCTTTCGGTACAAGATGTTCGGTTGTGTGTGTTTTGTTCCGAGTGAATGCAGTCTAGCTTTAACTATTGCTGGATGGTTCTCTGGATTAATTCCCGGGTACTTGAATTAAATGTTTTTAATCGACACTGTACGTGTTTATACTATAGGCATTATATACATGTAAATAAATGTAAATGAATGCTTTTTAAAAGTTTAAACCAATATAAAGGAGCAAACATCCTTCTTAACTTGATAAACATTTCCTACAGTTTGTGCTGCTCACAAACACTGCACACTTGACACAGCAAGATAAACATGAGGACTGATATCCTACCAAAAGTTTCGAAGACCACTTCAGAAATATGGAATTTGTTCAAGTTTAAACACTTAGATAAACAAATTTATTTTAAATATACTGAAGTGCTGTTCATGCAGTTAGCAACACTCGAGTGATGTATATATTTTTTTATACAGTGTGTTTTGTGTGGCCAGCCCACAAATAATTCATCTCCTTTTACCTACAACAAATATGGACTCTATAACCTATATCTCTGATAAGAATCTATAATACAAGCACTTGTCCATCATGGGTATTCGTCTCACCTAGGTTCTGCAGATCTTTCTGGTCGTGATAGAGGCGTGTCACACGCTCCATCAGTTCCCATTTTTCACAACAGCCCTTGTAGTCGACGAAGTTCCTGGCCAAGATTTCTTTTAGCTGACGCACACTCAGAGCCTCGATATCATCCACCGAGGTAATGTCCGAGAGAGATGCCCGGCGACCTGAGGGCAACGCCTCATCCGAGTCTGATGACTAAGAGTGAAAAAAAAGAAACAGAGGAGGAAATGCATGAATTTTTTTTTTTTTTTTTTTTTTTTTTTTTTTTTTTTTAATTGTGGGTTGTTTACAGGAAAAAATACAAACAATTTCTCTTAGAAGAGGAAACATATTTAAACAATTTTATTTTGGGATAATGTTATGACTATTATAATTTAGTTAACTACTTACTGTAACTTAAACACAAAACCACAACATGATTTTAAAAAAATTACACAAGATTAGTGAGATTAATGACGTGCCTGTCTCTCCTATAGAACAACTTATTGCTTATGTAAATAAAATAAAAAAATCTTACACATTTTTCTGGTTTTGTTGAATAAAATAGTGCAACAGTAAAAAGCAGTCCCTGACTCAGATTTTCTAAACTCGTGCTGTAAATGGTTTAAAGATTTATCATCTATCTGGGAAATTACATAATTATTATTACATATGTTTCCACTAGTACATTTTTGTATGTGGGATACCAGTATTATAGCTCTCTCCTTAGGCTAAATCCCTTAAAATGTATACTACCTTCACATACCCTGGATGTCAATAGAGTACCCAAAACAGGAACCAACTAGCACTGCTTATTTCCGTTTTCTTGGGTTCAATTTACAAGGGAGCAACGGTCAGCAATATGGACCAGGAGTTGCCAGAGTGAAATAAATACAGACTAAGGGCACTTTATTACACTACGTGCTCAAAGTTAAAAATTTGAAAGTCACTGCTTTGTCAGTTATGCCGTGACTGCTGGCAGATGAGAAAGCCCATACACCCATGCAACCACGTTGTAACCACTTAAAGCAATTCAAAGCAAGTAACACAGAAAACAAAAGAAGAAAATCCAGAAAGTCCAGCAGTGTGATGTCATGAATACCAGGGTGCACATGTTCTTTATTTAATAATAAATAAGGGCTGGTTTCAAGCAGGAAATGGCTAAACATCTGTTTTTGGAAGTTTTTGGAAATGTTAACAAAACCAAAACCATACCAAAGCAAACCATGGGTGTCAGGGAATGAATCTAAAACTGCAGACCTTCAACTAACCTTAACCACGAAGAGAAGGAAATTCAGTGATCACATGATGTTCAGCAATAGCATTTAGTAACAAGCATGCAGTTGTATGCTAAATGTATGCAAACAGACAAACACTCATGTTCAAGCAGGTTTCTCAAGCAAAAAAGGAAATTCCCCCAAAAGCCACAGAGATAACTGCCAATGCCACTTACCCTGATTAAAAAACAAATGGTGAAAGTTGATATTTGTTCATATAAAAAGTATAAGGCAAATATGTTTAAATTAAACAACTACACCTGGGATTTTTACACAAGCTTGGCAATGACGGTCATTGAGAATACCTCTAACGTTGGATTTAATAGT
This sequence comes from Clariallabes teugelsi, assembly GCA_030014215.1. NCBI lineage: Eukaryota > Metazoa > Chordata > Actinopteri > Siluriformes > Clariidae > Clariallabes > Clariallabes teugelsi. The sequence goes on from JAQMYG010000003.1 coordinate 12,830,115, forward strand.
GCGACACTTAACACAACATAATTATTGTAATTACCAGCTTCTGACTTCGCTGTGAGAGTTTGGAACTCTGAAAGCTCTGATTAAATGTGGTATCAGCTTCTACAGATATTTTAGAGAATAACATTAAGATATAACTGTGTATATCACACATTGCCTATTATTTTCTAATACGGAATAGAATCTAAATTGTTTAGTTTCCTATCAACAAAGTAGATAAGTTGTCTGTTTCTACAGAAACACATTTTAGTTATACATAATAGCTATAATTATATAGTTAATTATACTGTAGCACAACAGCTATAACTTAGTTTGTTCATAATAGTACTATTTTTAAACAATAAGATCCTAGCTCAAATATTTTTTGTTTTTTTTATATCAGGTCTGAGGCCAGAAATGGAAAGATTAGGCTGAGTGAATACATTGTATAAAAGAAAGCAGAGCATGGTTCAAGTCTATTAGCTAGGAACTCAAGGAAGGAGAGGACATTTGAAATGTCTAAATTTCATCCTCCAATCCAATTCCAAATTCTCATCTTCAAGCAGAAATGAGGAACAAGTAATTTAAGGATAAATTACAGATTAAACTGTGACCTTTTTTTTTTTGGTGCACCAAAGCATCGCTGCTCTCTTTCTTGTCCTCTTCTTCGTTTCACATTCCTAGCCGTGTAGCAGCAAGAGGGACATAAAACACTGATGTAAGGCTACCTGGCTTTCCTGTGCACTCTGAAGCTCTGTCTCCTCAACATGAACTGGCTCTTCTGCCACTGACTCAATCTAAAGGTCAAAAGTCACACAGCTATAAATCAGCCACCGGAAACCTCCAAGAAAACTACAGCTGCATTTCTTTCCTTTTTAAAACAAATAGACTAATTATTATACTGGTGCCTACCCCAACTTCCACATGAGTGTTGTAATTGGTATTAATATGTTGATGGATGTATTTTCTTTTGTAACAGTACATCAACGGTGAGAGGCATGACTTGCTTCCACAAATGGCAACAGAGATTATGATATTGCACACAAAGTAATTTGCATAAATACCAAGATATTATCATGCTGGCTTGTGATGTAACTGTTACTGTAGATCAATGACAAAAAAAAAATGAAGGAGAAAATTCTGTGAAATAAAATTAAGAATCAATTGCATTCATGATCCCAGATTCAAGATTAAGGTGGGTGGAATATAGAACCCATAATTAACAAATTAATAAATTGTGTCAGTAGAAGATGAATTAATTAAAAATTAATGAATTAATTATTTTTTATTATCATTATTTTTTTGGGATTTTTTCCCCGATTTTCTCCCTAATTTAGTCGTGGCCAATTCCTCACCATCACTAGGGGGTTCCCACATTGAGGCTACTACTACCACTCAGTCAGGAGGGCAGAAAACTATCATGTGTTTCCGCCGAACCAAGTGACGCCAGCCGACCGCATCATTTAAAAGTAATTTAATTGCTATTTAAAAGTTTTTAATAATTTATTGTTTTAATGATTTAAACAGGATTTATTTAGTTCCCAGGCAGTAACAATACAAAGTTTCTTTGGACAAAAGAGGAACAAACCTACAGCGCCCTCTGTGGCTGTTGTGGCCAACAAACATAAAAGGGTTTTACATACATGTAGGCAGTTGTCTACAAGCTATACTCTTAACTAGCACATATTATTAGAGGTATTTTGTTTGGAGCTGCAGATGTAAACCATCTAGGTAGCATGGGCTAGCTACCTCATATTACCGCAGGAATTAGCTACCTGATGCTAGTTTCCAGGTTTACAAAAGTTAACTAGAGATGCATTTCTGCAAGAAAATGCTTGTTGTGATTGCTTAACAGCAGCCAGATGATGGTGCGGTTTAATTTTTTTTTTCTCAAATACCTTAGGAGAACCTTTGTCTGGCGATACAGACTAGGTTATGAATGTGGATCACCCACACAGAAGGTCACAGCAATAACTAGTGGACCATACTTTTCATTATGGTGTAAGACACTCTGTAGTAACTGTAGAGACAAACAGGTAGAGCTTCATGCCATAAAATTAACATGTCTGTAGCATGCAAGCACACTACTGTTTTCTTTAAGATTTATTTACTTTCATTGTTACCATAATATTAAGTTTTAACCTCTTCTCCCAGAGATTTTTCACTAAACTTAACTGAAAGATTATACAGTGCAAGGTTAGGCATATGTCTAATTGAAACTATGGTTAAACTTGTACCATCCTGTAAAGTTGAAGAGACCAACTCGATTTAGCTCAGTGGGACAGAGCCTTCATACGAGTCTCAGCTGAACTTTGGGATGCATGTTTGCATGGAATGAGTGTTGTGAAATTTGGCTCAAATTACTAGAATTGGAATCGTGTTCCAAGTGACAAACTTCACAGAGTAGAAATATTTATAACAACCAAGACTTACTGCAATGTAAGAGGACAGAAAAACCAAACCATTTCTTTCAAGTGATACTGTGTGATTTACTGTGTGATCACTATTTTTGTACACAATAGCCCTTTGTCTATTTAATTCCAAAGCACAGAGTAGTCTAGGGTGTGTCAGCTAGGGTATTGTTTGTGTTTTAAAACTCTTTGATAGCTGTAAAATTATGTACATTTTAAAGGGTAAATAGCCACTAACTCAGAAGACAGGCTAATGTGAAGGAAGTTCATGCGCAGCCTAAACCAGGACACTATAATCTCTCAATGAGTTTCTGAGTCACACCATTTTAGTTCTCACTTTTCATCCAATACCAAGTTTTTGTCCTCAAACTTTTACTCAGTTGGTCACTGATGGCTGTAACAGTGCTGCCAAATAGATAAAAATAAACCAAATACCCAGTGTAGGTGGGGAAAAAATTATAACAACATAATCTACCCTTAAAAATTATTTTTTTTTTTTTAACTTTTGAAGGATACTTTTCATACTAAACCATACAATACTAGGGGTGCTCTGTCTGATCATAATCGGACGATAATTGCTTTGGGAATTATGATCTGCGGTCTCTATAATGGCTGATCTAGAAAAGCCGTTCAGATGACGCAAAACTCGCGAGACAATTTTTTGTGCTGCTAAAATGGCTTCACCGGTCTGGCAACTCTACCTGGTGTGTGAAAAAGACAATACAGTAGCAATCTGCAACAATCTGTGTAACAAGCAAATTCTACGAAGCAGGAAGCACCCAAAGCATTTTAACACCACAAACCTCATCAGACACATGAAGGTTAGTCACGTAAAGGAATATGAGCAGTTTTCAAAGTTGGCTAATGCTTTGAAGAGAAAGCGGAAGAGTTCAGCCGCTTAAGGGCCACTCACTCAGCTGTCGGTAAAAGTGACGTTTCAAAGACAACAACCCTACTACAAGGACAGTAAGAAGGATAATGAAAAATCAAACAAAATAATGGAATTCGTATGCCTCGATCATCAGCCGCTGTGAATTGTGGAAGACGAAGGTTTTCGATGACTCATGTCCTACTTGGATTCACGCTACACTATGCCAGGGCGAATATTTTTCACTGATGCACTTTATTACCTGTGGTGCTTATGGTAAATTAGAAAAACTAAGGGGGCTGACTTGAAAAACTTGAAACTATAGCCTTTTGACTATAGCCTTTTTTGTTGCAGTTTTTAGTCTAAAGTTAAAGACTCTGTGTTCTCTGTGTTATTTTATTTATTTTTATATAATCTACAGGAAAGTTGTATTTGTCGAGCTCTAATTACAATTACTCACTAAGCACAGGCTGCTATGTTTTAAGTTGACATGTTGCTTGCCAGTAAATACATATATATTTATATTTATTGTTAAATATAGTTTAATAAATAATGCTAAGTAGTGCTGCACGATTAATAATATCGCAATCGCGATGTCAGCCTATGCGATTACATTACAGCAAATGTTGCGATT
>JAQMYG010000003.1:12834103-12849893 GCA_030014215.1 Clariallabes teugelsi
AACAAGCAAGTTGAGTCATACCACTTGTTTATCGTATCGCAATCGTAAATCGCAATTTTGACCTTAATAATCGCAATTTGACATTTTTCCCCAAATCGTGCAGCCCTAATGCTAAGGCTTCAAAGAGATCTTGTAATCGGTGATTGGTATCAGACGATACAGCTTCTAGTGATCGGAGATCGGCCCCAAAAATCCTGATCGGAGCACCCCTATACAATACAATGTAAACCAAACACTTGTATACATAAATCAAACCTTGGAACTGCTGAAGGTTAAGGGAAGCAAAGTGCCACTAATTAAAAACAACAAAAAAAATAATAATTAAAGTGGACTGTTGAATTCTCCAATCTGACTGGTGAGGTGTTGATTAATTTCATAGAACAGCACAGGAATGTGCTTGTTCAAATATGTCATAATTTCTATAACAACAAACTACACAGAATTTACAAAATTTTCTCTAATATTTAGATGGCTTCCACGTGTCAATTACTATTCAATACATTAACTAACAATCTGCTGACTGTTAATAAGACTCGTTGAGAATGGTCCAATCACATGAGCCCAAATATTTAAAAACAATATTGATTCGCTAAAATAACAAAAGAGGGAGGGTTCGGGGTGCACAGTGTTGTGCCCCAAGGACAATTTGAAAAAAATCCAATTAGAGCTCAGCATTAAATCACATGCTTTTCAAGAATTTACGTGCCTACATAGACACTTGTTTGTCCGGCGCTCCGCGCACACCAACACAAATGAACATAATACAGTTTAGATATTTTTTTTTATTGTAAATAAATTATATTAAGAAATACAGCGGAATATTGTGACTAAATGGCCATTTGTATTATTCAAATAAATAATTATTATGTTAAATAATTAGATGTTAAAAGCAGCATTCTTCTCTGCGCCGCTGCCTAACTTTAGCTAGAATTCAGTGGCGGTGCTGGGACTTTAAACATTTTAAAAACCTATTAAACCTACAAATGGAAATCTGCCCCGAGGACCTCTTCTCCTCCTTACCTGTTCATCCTCTGGAGTCTGTGACTGGGAAGTCAGATCCGTCATAACATCGCTCCCTGTAGATGGTTGCTCAGTCAGTGTGGTTGGTTCAGAGATTACTTCCTGTTCAGACGGCGGTGTGTGTGCATGCGTCTCACTTGGAGTCGATGCATCAGAGGTAGGAGTATGTTGACTAAGGACTAGCTCCACAAGTTCCTCTTTCTCTCTGCACATTTGCGTAGGGACTTCATGCAAATGAAGGTAGTCCCTCAAGTCCTTTACTTTTAGCTTCATCAGTTCAGCACGCTCAAACATGGTACCATGGAAACGCCGACACGTGTGGCACAGCCGCGGGTGAGCCTCTAACTGAGCGGAGCAGCGACTACAGTAATTCTTTTTGCAGTCTACGCATACATGCTGTAAAGAAAAATAAAATAAAAATAGTGTGATGGTTAGCTCTGAATGATGGGAAATATTGCGCAATACAATTTGTTCATATGAATGATGATGATATAATCATAATGCATAATTTAGCAACCACTAGACAGTGTGGGCTGATTGGTGATGACAGACCAAACATACCCACTCTTCTCTTTAGCCTTATCTCACATTCAGTGCAATTTAAACTAATCTGATCATAATAAATTTCTTTATACATCAAGTGTTAGCACATAGTGTGTGGCACTTTAAAGTTTCATATTATTTTTAAAGGCCACATAATTATTTAATTGATAATCTCACAGCTGTTGATTGCACGAGTCACTCATCTTTACTGCAATGTTTCCCCTGAGAAAAAGTGTACAGGCCGTGCTATAATAAGTGATAGGTTGAAAACCACAATTCTCGATTAATTTTATAGAACAGCACAGGAATTTCTTCATTTGGGGCCCTTGTGGCTCAGTGGTAGGTGTTTCGCCTGCCATGCGGAAGGCCCGGGTTCGATTCCCAGCCAGTGCCCAAACCCCCCAGCCACTGGATGCAGTGCCGGTCCCAAGCCCGGATAAAATGGGAGGCTTGCGTCAGGAAGGGCATCCGGCGTAAAACCTGTGCCAAGTTGTTGTGCGGACTGGTTATTCTGCTGTGGCGACCCCTTGCCGGGAGCAGCCAAAAGACCAACAACAACAACAGGAATTTCTTCACAGTATACATGTTCCAATTAAACTATGATTAAGAACAGGACGGGGAATCATTTTTAAAAATTAATTTAGCGATTCTGTAAGTATCACTATTTTATAAATATAAAATAAAATATTTATAAAACGATGTTATAAATATCCTGTCATACTATCACGTGTACATGTACATATGTGTATCAATGATCATCCATCTACTGACATCTTTATAGGAAACATATTACTACACATTGCTGCCATAATTCAATTCGGGTTTGAAAAAAAACGGGCCCCTCTGTGTGAGTGTGTGCGTGTGAGAGAGAGAGAGAGAGAGACACACACAAACACACACAAATGTGTACATACACTATATTGCCAAAAAGTATTCGCTTGCCTGCCTACACATGCATATGAACTTGAGTAACATCCAATTCTTAATCAATTGGATTTAATATGATGTTGGCCCACCCTTTGCAGCTATAATAGCTTCAACTCTTCTGGGAAGGCTTTCCACAAGGTTTAGACGCGTTTATGGGAATTTCTGACTGTTCTTCCATAAGCGCATTTGTGAGGTCAGACAATGATGCTGAATGAGAAGGCCTGGCTCACAGTCTCCGCTCTAATTCATCCCAAAGGTGTTTAGTCGGGTTGAGGTCAGGACGCTGTGCAGGCCAGTTCTTTCACACCAAACTTGCTCATCCATGTCTTTATGGATCTTGCTTTGTGGAGTCATGTTGGAACATGAGGTGGGCCATCCCCAAACTGTTCCCACAAAGTTGGGAGCATGAAATTATCCAAAATGTCTTGGTATGCTGAAGCATTAAGAGTTCATTAAGAGCCCAACTCCTGTAAAACAACCCCACATCATAATCCACACCTCCACCAAACTTCATCACTCCAGAGAACACTGCTCTAGAGTCCAGCTGCGGTGTGCTTTACAACATTGCATCCGATGCTTTGCATTGCACTTGGTGATGTACGGCTTGGATGCAGCTGCTCGGCCATGGAAACCCGTTTAATTGAGCTCTCTATGCACCGTTCTCGAGCTAAGCTAATCTAAAGGCCACATGAAGTTTGGAGGTCTGTAGCTATTGACTCAGCAAAAAGTTGTCGACCTATGCATCTCATCATCCGCTGACGCTGATCTGTGATTTTACCACTTTGTGACCGAGTTGCTGTCATTCCCAAATGCTTCCACTAACAGTTGACTGTTGAATATTTAGTAGCGAGGAAATTCCACGACTGGAGTTATTGCACAGGTGGCATCCTATCACGATACCATGCTGGAATTCACTGAATTCCTTAGAGCGACACATTCTTCTTACACAAATGTTTGTAGAAGCAGTCGCATGCCTAAGTGCTTGATTTTATACACCTGTAACCATCAAAGTGATTGGAACATATGAATTCAATGATTTGGATGGGTAAGTGAATACTTTTGGCGATATAGTGTACGGTATATATAAGCAGGCGCAAATTTGAGGACAAACAATAGTGTTATAACAGCATACACAGGTGTTATCCGTTCAAGGTCAAGTTTTCAATTTAACTACATACCAAACAGTTTTTTCTCAAAATATCTAGCCTAGGCTGCCGGCCCAAGGTCACAAAGAAAGTACATTCTCTCCTATGCCTAAAAACACAGTCATGTCCACAATGTGTGTTCAGTGAAGAGGATTTCACAACACAATACTTAACAATAAGTTATTCATACCAGGTTAATAATATCACAAGGTAGAAGAGCTATAATGAAAAGCATAAATATTAAGTTACACATCATTTTTATAATTTTATTAACACATCTAAAGACAGTCTTGGTTAATAATTCTATCCCATAATAGTTGTTTTAAGTGTCAAGATGCCCAAGGAAAAGATGTGATGCGTTATAATGACTTCTATCTACTGTACACTAGGTTAAGCTACTATTGAGGGGGGAAAAAAACAACAACAACAAAAAAAAAAAAACACATACCTGTGTCTGCTCCAATGGCTTCACCTATGTCTGCACTACAACAATAACTAGGGACAGGAATCACCGATCACCACCCGATACGATATGATCATGAGGCCCATCATAATGCCAATTTAATTAATACAGCGATTATGTAAGTATGACAATTTCATAAATGTCCAAATTTGATATTGCATTTTAAAAAATTTATTTTGTTACAATTTTAAGACCTTGAACCCTTTTAAAAGTGGTTATAACTTGAAAGGTTTATAGTCTTTTTAAAATAAAATTTTTTTTTTATACGATTTATTTAACAGCTTCACAACTAAATTAAACATGAGCAATTAAATGTAGCCCTTTCCTTATAACCTTAGTTTTCACACAAAAACTAAGCAAAGCATTTAAACAACACAACCTAACTTCAAATACAAGACTTTTACATTTAACTTAAAATTAAGTTGCCCTAAGCCTCCTGGGATAGGCTCCAGGACCCTGCGACCCTGATTACAGGATCAAGCGGTATAGAAGATGAGTGAGTGAGAGATAATTGGACATCAATTGTGGTCATCTCCCATAATTATTATTTCCAAATAAACTTAGCAAAAATTCACTCCTACCACACGGGATGCCAGCGTGGGAATAGTTCAGACAGTACCACCCATAAAATTATAAAGAAACAATTGCATTTTACCACCTGCTATATGTCAAAGTCTTGAGCGTGGTTTGATCAGTTGTGAGCACACAGCCATGTGCAACTTGTAACATGGGCATGTGCAGCTTCTAACACACGTCTTTCGAGACTATTTAGTGCTTGTTGTTTTGAGACTGGTGTAAAAGTGGGTTTCAAGACTAATTTGCTCACAGAGTTTGGAGAAAAAGGCCCATCAGAGGCATACTTACTAATGTAATGCCATAAAAATGTGTTTCTGTTGCATCACTCTGCACAGAATCGTTTATTTGATCAGTTATGATTGATCGATCGGTGCATCTCTATTATAAATGTAATAAATCATTCAAAAAATTCATTTTGGAATTAGTGTGGTGATACATGAATCAGCATAACCTTTTATCCACATCTCTAACAACTAAATAGAAGAACTAAATAAAATAAACTATAAAAACGTAACTAATTAGCATAAATGAGAAAATGCCATGGCATTTACACATTAACGGCATGGATGATTATCACATCTGAATGGATCCCGTGTAATAACATTTGTATGAACCCCAGAGCTAAAAAGAAAGCTGCTCATGTTGATTACCTTTCTTTCAAGAGCACTAAAATGGCCTCCACATGCCTTACACATGTGCTCTGGAGCCGTGGGAGACGGGTAGCTGTTGTAGCCTGAGTTGGTATACGCCTGATGGCGTGAGCTAGTTCTACGACTGCTGGTCTCCTCCACAGTGGGTGAGTCCAGACAGAGCCAGTTACAACAACTGGCCCACATACTCCACACCCGTCCTACGGAAACAGAAATAAAAATATGAAAAATAGTTTTCAAATAAGTTGGTTGTTATTTCAGTCAAATATGCCCTTCTCACAATTTAGAAAACAAGGCACTTTGGTTACTTGTACTGCATCGCTTACACTGATCTTGATTTTTACTAGTTTTTCACCAACTTGTGAGCTAGGGCATTAAATCTTCATGTTTTTTTTTCAATCTGTGGCAAAGTACAAAAACCTAGCACATATCATCAGTAGAATCATAAGCATTCTATCTGCATGGCCAATCACATTAGTTATGAAAATAAATTCAAGTCGCAAGCTACTGCTTAGCATTATATTTAATTTGTGGATCATTGTCCAAACATCCACATGGTTTATGAGTCTAAACACTGGACAACTGCTGTTACCTAATTTGAGAACTCTCTGGACTAAGAGACACAAAGGCTTTAAGTGGAAATGGCTGTTTTAGGGACTAAACTGAACACCTTAGCGAGAACACAAGAATCTAAGCACAGATGAGAGAGTTTACTAGGTCAGAACACCAGCAGGTGGTTTGGTGCTTGGTTGCTGAAGTAGGACTCCTATCATTTATTCAGAGAGTTTGTGCAGGCTGAGATACAAGAGCCTCACCACACGGCTCCTACTAGGGTGACACTCATGTTGAAAACACACAAAAGAAACCACCCAAGCTTGGCTGTATCGAAACATCTTTTCTGCATCGGTCCAACATTCTGAAACTGAATGCTTAGAACACTACCGGTCAAAGACTACAGCCGGGTTCAATGTGGGATCAGATTATAAACTTTAGAATACTTATTGCGATTGCCCACATAGATCTAGTCCAGTAGTGTCTCACCCTGACTCTAATGTAAACGCACATTCCTTGTCTATTCATCCATGTCTGGGAGTAATATGCAATGTGATCTCAAATAGCCTCTTTTCTTCCAGCTTCAGAGATGAAGGTGATGTAATCTACAGCATGAAAGAATATAGGTGATTCTTTTATGAAAAGCTTTAGATGTTTGCTAATGTAACATGCAAAAGCTTTTGGGAAACACGCACAACAAGGATTTTACATTAAGGTACATGCATATGAGAATTAGTCTTTTTTTCTTCTTTATAGGCTTCTATGTCTTATTTCCTTAGTATTTCATGTTGTTCGTGGCACAGCAGCACTGAATCTAGTTCCATCATTGACCTGTGTATGAAGGTGACAGCACAGACAATAGTTTTACTATTAGTTTTAGTACTAGATTTGGAACATCGGGTTAACTGTTTAAGAACAGACAAAAAACAGTCTCTTTTTACAGAACAGACAATCCTCACGGTGTGCATCTCCTCAACTAATCAGTCCTTCACATTTAACTTGTTTTCATTAAAAACCTTACAGAAAAAGATTATAGCTCTTACAGTTGTTTTTGTTAGATAGGGGTATGAAGCCTGCTGGGATCTATCTCTCTAGGTGAAAAACCATGTTGTTTGTGAGCCTGGTCATGATCGTTCATGTAGTTTACGCACCACGACTTCCACAACACAACAGATCATTTGTGTGATTAAAAGTGGTGTGCCGTTAACAGCAACGCATTTCTGCAAGTTTGAAAATTGTGTACTGTTAACAAGGCATTAATGCAATGGTTTAAATGTAAAGTTTAAACTTTAGTCTGGAATTCAGGTTATTACTGACACATGGGTGTGTATAGCAAGTAGTTTACAAGGCTTTTGAAAACACCGCAGTCAAACAGATTTCAGAACAGAAAAAAAGATCCATTTTGTAATAATATTTACATTAATGCTGCCAAAATCAACATAGACCTTGATACTATTAGTCATTCATGTACACTTTGTTATCCCATGCGTTTTGATGTTTTCAGAAATCTATTAACTCTTCATTGACACCTGCCTATATCTAAAATAGTATTTGAACAAAAACATATAATAAGACCTGCTGAAGTCACCTCAAACAAGCAGTGCACTCTCGAGCTGAATGACAAACTGACAATTAAACAGAAATTGTCCTGCGTTTTAGCCACTGACTCGATAACATCTAATTTCTATTACGTACAAACAACATAATCTGTGAATATGCCACATCACAATAACGATTTATCAACTATACTGACTTGACTGACTTGTATCATTATACTTTTTCTTGCCAGCATGTTGTGTTGTGTGTAAAGCAAACCTACAAAAGAGACTACTAGAACAAACGAAGGTATCCAATAACAGTGAAGCAAAGGCACAGCAAGACTACCCGGCACTCTGCTGTCCTCTATTAATAGTCTACACTTGTAACCCAAGTCAAACACAAAGACACAACTGCTTCCATGGCTACACAGAGACATTCGCATTGCCCTAGGGTAATAGTTTCTAAAACAGGACAACCGCAATGGGAGTAAAGATGGAGGGTTGTGCAAGACTTGTTAAGGAACATTTTTAAAATTATAATATCATGCAAGAAATTCACCTTGAACAACATGAATTTAAAAAAAAAAAAATCACATTATGACATCTACACACAGTATCACCCATGGAGACTAATAAAAAAAAAAAAAAACATTCTTAATAAACATTTCTCTGTTAAACAAATAGCAAGTTACTGTATATGAACGCATCATAATAAAGCATGATGGCATTTTCCAACTGTCTGTTCATTTGGGAAGTTTATGTAGTTGGCTTTGTTGGAAATCAGCCTTTACAACACTACCAACACAGCATTTAGAACTTGGTAGATAATACTGTGAGATGGTGTTGTACTATTGATTTAAGCAATGTCAATGTTTCCAAGTATACCTGCTTGTCTGTTTGCCCAGACAGGAAGTAATGAGCTTGGCTAGAAAGAGGCAAATTTATTTGCAATACGATTTTAGGGGGAAAAAAAATTAATCTCCTTGAATAGAGTAGCATGCATAACCATCAATGGGCCATGCTAAAATTCTCCTATTACAGAAATTAGTATCATGCCTCTACACAGGCATGCAAGGGATAGAGTGTCACAGCTTTATGATTACGTTTTATGTATACATCACAGTTAGTTGCCATTTTTAGAACTGCTACAGTATTTGGTTCTTCCCTTTTGACTGGAATACAGACATCTGTAACCATGCCTAGAAGAAAATACTCCAAAGAGATTTCAGATTTTTAAAGAGGCCTGATTGTTGGTCAGTCTGAGGATGGACCCCCAGAGGCAAACAGCTAGAAATTTTGCAAGACCCCTTTCTACCCATAACAGAATTACAGTTCAATCTAAAGAGAAGGGTAAAATGACCTGGTCGACATGGGCCTGCTGAACAACCTTCTCATTCTAAGTGAGGCGAGTTGTTACTCTTAAGGCCACTAAAAAAATGATCAACAAAGTATTTATTAAAATTTATTGATAGCTTAACTTTACTTATTAAAAAGAAACTAAAAACGTTGGTGCATACATTTTAAATAAACTATGGTGGTCGACATATTTACTTATTGCATGTCTTGTGTTTACTACAATTCTACTCTATACATACTGTATATAGATGAGAATTTCACACTAAAACAGCATGACACACAATAACTCCGACAACAGCAGTGCAAATCACAAACCACTAATATTTTCACATTTGTCTGATGTCCTATATCTTATCTTGTAGTGGGAAAGTGGTAGTTGTGTTCCAACAGAAATATATTGCCTAAACAACAATTTCACGGAAATTAAACTGAAAAACAAACAAAAAAAAAAACATTAATAATAAAAAAGAAAATTAAAATACTGTAATATTCATCACTCTCATTTGTGTAGTAGAAGAAAAATGATCTCAAATACATCTCCAGATGACATTCGCCTCCCTCATTCATATTAGGTGTTGTCAGGAAGCTCAGCAGGCCATGCAAAGTTCAACAAGGCAGCAGGGGCACTCCCTCAGGCCCTGCTCTCCAAATGACGTACCACTGTCAGTGCTTCTAAACAACTCCAGAGCACAGGCCCAAAACGAACAATAACACTGCTATGACAAGACAGCTTGCAGAGAAACAGGATATAGGACACTACTGACTGCTCAGTGAAAATGCAAAAAGACATGCAGCTAGTGTCTGTAGAAATTACAGCACACACTCGAGTCTTTGACATGTCTAGATTTTTAACATGCCATACAAGGAATAAAACTTGACAGGGTGTGCTATTGCAGGAAAATAATCAATGGCTAGGCAGAGTTGCCACTACCACTTCACCGTGAACTGTTCTGATGTGTTTTATTGCTGTCTACTGACATTAATTTAAGTGTCATGTTATATTCCTCTTATAAATGAATCACTTATATTATACAATAGCAGTTGACTGTTTGACATTAGATGCCAGAACTTAGAAATGAAATAAATATCTTGACAATTATAAAATTATTTATGGTTAACCAGTTTGTTTTACATCAAATAAAAATCCATGTGGCAATATATGTTCACAAATGTGAATTCACAGTCATATATTGCATAAACTACAAACATAAGCAAATGCTTATGAAAAATCCCCAAAAGTGAACGTCCCTTTATTAAACCTGTCCTAAAACTGTACATCTGAGTCTCTGATACAGAATTCACTAGATCAGTTCAATTTTTCTCTGTGTTCCTGTATGTGCAATACGTGTAATTTCCTGTCGTCTAAACGCTACTCCAGCAATAAGGGGTGACTGCAGAGACCTGGGGCGCAGTTAACATTTTGAACAATCCCAAAGGTGTTTAGTGAGGTCAGAGCTCTGTAACCTGCAAACCTCAGAAAATCATGTCTGTCCCAGGAGATTTGACATGCCGGATCACGTTTAGACTGCTCAATTTCGGGCAAGTGAAATGCTAATGCAGTACCATAGATTAGAAAGATTCTGTACAACTGTGCGTTTCCAATCTCTGTGAGAAACAGGTGCCCACATACACTTTTGGCTGAATAATGCACCACCTAAACCACTTTATGATTTGTCTCTTGTCCTTTAGGTTATAAACACATCAAGATGTGGTGCATGCTTTGTTTTGCACCTTCACACGTTTGCATGTTTCAAGTTTGCATCGATCATCTTTGCATGCAAGTCACTCTGGATAAGAGCGTCTTTTAAATGGCTAAATGTAAATGTAAGATGGACTATAAAAACATTAGCTTAAATTATTAGAAACCTAGCATGCTTTTGTACATTTTGGAGATTAGTAAAAATGACAAGCATATAGTTGTCACTACTCAGTTATACTATGCATTCTTGTCTGCAAATCTGAAATGTGAAAAGTTTGCAGACATACTGCACAAGGTGGTCAGGAGAATCTGTGGTAGACATTAAGCTAGACTCGCTGGTTCTGGCAAAAGGGACTATGAACAAAATGTTGTCCATCATGTCCAACACGAGTCATCCTCTGCATGAAACTTTTGCCAAGCACCGACAGACTCAGGAAATCGTTTGTTCCCAGGGCCATACTGTACGTTGCTTTAACACCTCTTTATGATGCGATTGGATTTGTTGGTCAGAGGGTCCCTCTACCAATACACTTTAATTAAACATGTTGCTCTCCCTTATAATATACTCACAGTTCAAAGTACCACAGTTCATACTTATTTATTCATCTACTCAACATGTACCCTTTGAGCACTGACTTGCACCACCTCAGTCCTGCACAGTTCACTTTGGGAATGCTGTCATTTTCAATAGCTATAACTCATTGCACATCTCAATTTTTTTTCTTCTCATAAGTCTATCCACTAATATTCATCCCCATTCAGTGATATTTGCACATATACATTTTATTCTACGTACATACACACACATACACACACGATTGATGATCTGTAATGCTACTTGCTGCATGGTGGAAACCGGATGTTGGATCTATCTATCTATCTATCTATCTATCAGGAAAATTAATAGATCTTTCTAAGCATGCAGTCCTTTACAGCTGTGATTTTGGTCCATTTATTGCTAGTTATAAAGATCAAGACATTGTTTAATCATCTTTCAATAATTTATACAGTGGCACAGTCAATATTATTTACAAATTAAAAGACACAAGCTTGAAAAAAATATAGCAATTGAAAGTCCCACATCATTTTATGCACAGAAGGTAAGATTTCTTTAATAAAATAAAATTATGTAAAATATGTTTTTCCATTTTATGGAATCTCTTAATGCTAGAAATCTCTGAAATACTTAAATATTTTAAATGTGATCCAATTTATTTCAAAATTATTTGCATCGCTGTTTGGTGTCAGTCTCAGCTGATCCTCCAGTCCATGGTTATTGATGCACTAGACCTTTAGAACTATTTAATAAAAAGGTGTCTGCATCTGCCGGATATGTGGCAGGTGCATCCAATCTACTCTATACAAGATATCTATGATCTGTTCAATAAGTTCCAAGAATCAAAAACTGGCTTCGGCTTGCTACAATAATTTCAAGTGCTCTCCTAACGGATGTTACTTTTGATCCTATCAGAGGAGACCCGTCAGAGATTTCACTGTTAAGGGTGGCGTGTTCAACGGCAGGAGTGTATAATCAAGATTATGGCTGGATGGATTGTAGCAGTTGTACTGGAAATTGGGCCTTAAAATATTCTGACAGTTAAGCAATATCATTTGAGACGGAGTGCTGTACTGCTAGATATAGCACGGCTGTGACTTGATTGTAGGCATGAGGGCGCAACCCAAGTCCCAACGGCACCACAGGGATGCTATATTCAGCAGTAGAGCATGACCTTGAGTGTGATATTGCTGTTGTACATTAGGTCCACAAACACCTTTTATCATAAATTTAAAAAATCATAATCTGTTTAACAGTTATCTTGCTCCTTCCGCAACTGGCAGAGCTGGCTACGGATTTCACTTCCAGGTTCAGGGTTGAAATCTCGAGTGGCCTTAAAGGAAATGCTGTGGTGTACAATCCATTGACACGCGCACGCAAAATTTGGAATTCAGCCTTGCTTTAGAAGCTAGATAGCTTTGTAGCCATGAAGAAAAGAACATGGATTGTCCACATGTGATTCGGAGCATTTTAAAAGCAATTAATCAAAGTGTTTTCATAGATTTTACAGACCTTATGTAATCAGATGATTATGTTATCTTGCAGAGAGTGCTTCTCTGACTGGTTCTCTGACTGCTCTCTCCTCAGTACTGCAGATCGTAAAGCCCTACTTTCAGCCATGATGGCAACCAACAGTGTAATAAAAAGTTATTAAAACACCTTTGATGTGGAGTGATACATATAGTTAAACTTCCCAATGGTGTTACCATCCATTGTCACAACTCGTAGAATGCCTTTAGAGGAATGCCTTGTTGTAACTCACTGCTGTATAATATAGTTCAAAAGGCGCATCCATGACTGAAGGATGGCAAAAGGGTTGACCTACATTGCTCACCCACAGGAGTGAAACTGGTGAGCTTGCACATGACTTGCAAATACAAGAACTTTCGATTTCAGTCGCTCACTGGTGATCATGGTAGCTATAGAAGGTTAGGCAGTTAATTTGCAACATCTGGTGCTCCAAGATCACGTAATCCTTAAAACTCTTGGAACAGAACAGACCACTTTGCGCTATTGCAGGGAGACCTCAAGTCTGAATCGTGATGATGCCACAGGTTTATGTGTCAAACACAAGCCATTAATATGCTAATGTATACAGAGCTTTCCTCGCAGTATGTCACAATGACCAGTGATGCAGAATGAGCAGCAGTTACAAAAGACAGAGGAAGTATGCTTGGGCCTTCACCCTCAGTTGGTAGCGGTCATATGATAGTGAAGAGCTGAGAGGTAGGTGGAACACGGCACATAACCAAATTTAATAAAATTGAGGCAAAACCTAAAGGAAAAACACCACGTGTTTCATTGTGTCACATGATTAGCCAAGTATCTGTCTGTCCACATACCTCGAGTAAAGAATTCACTGTACCTGCCTCCCCTCCTAGTCAGAATATGGCTAGTAAGATTTGCTGGTTGCACAAAGCACAAATTAAACTTCTGCACACTAAGTTTCCAGTATCACCTTAGATTTGCTATTGCATGGATCATTTATTGAACAACCGATACAACCATGGCAAAGAAATCGTCCCGGTGCATCTCTTGTATACGTACAATCTAAAGAACAGCTAGTTTCAGGGCAGCTGTTGAGTCAGTTAATAAATGCTAATGCAAAACACAGTTCTGTACAATTTTTCTGTCAAACGCATTTGTAAATTAATCTTGTCTTATTCTGAGAAAGGAATATGTGGTTGTGCATTAACATAACCACAGGAATCAGAACGTACATCTGTTTCACCCTGAGCATGCATAAAAACCACAAATATCTATTGAATTTATTGTACCACTTACATATTGGAAGAAAACATAAAAACTACATGCAACAGCTTGGATACAAAAAGTCTTTTCTAGCTGGCGATTCGATTGTATTTTTTAGTGATTCTTTAAGTATAATGATTTCGTAAAAATATCCCTATTTTATATAGATTTTTAAATTCTCAACAAACTTAGCAAGGCTGTGCTGCCTGTCAATGTGTGAATAGTTTAGAGACATGTGCCAATACATTATAGGGCACGCACACAAACACACGCACTTAACAAAATACGGGGAATTGGAGAACGCCAAATAAACTAATCTGCTTGTCTTTGGACTGTGGGAGAAAAGCCGGGCACCCACCACACACGGGGAGAACATGCAAACTCCACGCACACAGACCAGAGGTGGGAATCGAACCTGGACCCTGAAGGTGTAAGATGACAGTGCTAACCACTGACACGCCTACTGACAACATTTTACCACCTTAAACGCAAGCATACAGAAATAAAAATGGATTTCACGGTCAGTGTGTCGATACATGAATCTCCATGCAAAAGAATTGTGATGTGTAACTGAATCAATTTTACTTTTTACTCTGTTTCAATCTCTTTTTTTACACTTCAACAATTTGAACAAGTGCATAAAGAATTGTGTTAAAATGTGTCAGATTTGTTCTGGATACACTGCAGGTGACCAGAAATACGATTAGCATTTTCAACCCTCAAACTGAAATAAATCAACGAGTTGAAGGTTGTTGAAGTGTTGTTACCTTGACTATGATCCAGTGATGTTTGTGCAGTGTGTCAGCTTGAGAAAAGTGCAGCTCATATCACAGACAGATCTACAGAGAGGAAACAGCAGCAGCATGTGAGAGTCTGGGGAATTTTTCATCATTACTACAGCAACTTGCAGGAATCACACAATCCCATGACACACACACACACACACTTATCCAATGAGGAAACTTGATCTCTGACACACTCATAAACCAACAGAGCAGCTCATGTGAGCACAGAAATTGAATAGCAGGAAATGATGCGTTTAGTTTGTATCTTTCTGGAAGACTCACAGCCAATACACTGTTAATGAGCACAGCTGAGAGACTGAGATCATAACAAATAAATAAAGTGAGAGGGCTGGGACTGACTGACTGCACTGCGCGACACGACAGCACTTTTACAAGGCGGTGTTATAGGAAGTTAAAATCAGGACATTTTCATTTGGGCTGACTAAAATATAACCTGGAACTCCTTAACCATGACATGAACTGAACTTAAGCTAAAAGTTGTCGAAGCATTCAGCTCACACTCGTGTCTAACGCCTAACAAACTCTCTCTCTCTCCTCATGTATCAGCAGGTTAAGCAAATCGGCTTCAAACTCATTCGAGGTAACTTCCTCACCTGAAAAACGTAACTCGGTCCTCCACCTTGTCGAGAATGTAAAAGTTTCCTCTAGTCCTCCAAATGCCGAACGCGAGAAGAGTCTGCCAGCGTACACAAAAGCAAGTTTCTTCGACAGTCCTAATAAACGAACTGAAGCGAATGAGTTCATAGTAAAAACTCGTTCACTTCCACTTCGCACTTCAACGGCTCACTCGCTTTTGTTGGCGGTTTTGTAAATACGTGCGCGTGACCTTTGGCAACGTCACAAGGTCGGGAGCGCGCACGTCGGAGGCAGAGGGCACGTCCTGGGCACTTGAACAGTGTACTGTACACCACCAGCCTGGTCAGAGCATCTACTAGCTACTAAAATCAGGCTTACCTGGTCATGCAGGTTGACCAACACAATCTAAATACTTAAAAAATATATATTTATATGAAATGGAAGATGAAAGTTTTCCATGCTGCATGGCAAAGCACTGCAGCTTCCCCATGTATGTATGTATCTCTTTATTAAATTGGTAAATAAATGTTTGAGATTACTGCTCTAAAACTTTGTCACCCAAAATGTAGGCTGTAGTTTAAATGTGTGTGTGGTTATACAGAGTTGAATTAAAAAGTTTACCCCAAACTTTA
>JAQMYG010000003.1:12861274-12875866 GCA_030014215.1 Clariallabes teugelsi
TATTTTTTTTTTTTTTGGGGGGGGGACAACCCTCGGATTGGGGGGGACATGTCCCCTCCGTCCCCCCCGGGATTTACGCCCATGCTTCTCGATGCAAACGACTGAATCTTTATATTGGTGCAGTATTAGAACACAGCACGCGATGCCACTATTGCATCTCAAAACATATTTGCACTATAACAGCAGTAATGTAACCCATATACCAGCTTGCTTCATTAATACTGAGGAGCACGATAAGTATTTAATAGGTTTCTATAACATCATATGATGAACGGCTTAAATATTAAATACTGTTTTTTTAAAAAATAGGTGAGAAATATTGGACCTCACCTCACTATAATCATAGGACTAACTACAACAAAGTAGTGCTCTGAAAATGTCGTGCAAAACACTGCATGTACTTGCTACTTCTGTGGCGATCTGCTGAGAAATGTACATTATTCCTGTAATCCGAGCGTCAGCAACTCCAGTACAAATTAGTCCACATGCGTCTTATAAGGGACAGCCAGTGAATTAGTGCAAGAACAGTTTTGTATTTATATGCAGAGCTGGCTCAGATATTCAAACCGTTTATACACCACTTTATATCATCAGGCTATGGCAGATATTTAAACCATGCTGGTTATTTATAGATGTCCTATTTTAATCTAAAAGCTGAATTCACCTGATATAACATACTGAATCAGCATTTTGGCATACAGATGGTTAATATTACTCTTGGTAAAGCAGCTTTACCTGTTCAGATGTTCACCAGAAAATCTCATGTTATAGCACTTCAGACAGCACTAGTGGTTTTATTCATGCAGTTTTTAGCAAATCTAACAAGGCCTAATTAATTATAATAATTTTCCCTGAATGTCTTATCAATTTAAATGTTCAACCAACTTCTCCTGAACTGTGAATGGAGTAGCATGTCTGAGGTTAAGCTTAATATGCCCGATATCAAAATATGACAACGAATAAAAAAAACCCTGAAAGCTGTGTTCATGTCTGTTGACACTTTAAACACCAATACTATAATGCATGAGGAAAAAAAATCTAATTTGATATTTTGCAATATAAAATTGACGAGGTGCATCACGTAGTCTCCTTACAACCGCAACGAACAATCCATTTTTTTGAGTTGACAAGATACACCAGTACTAACACCACAAACGTACAGCTAACATTTGAGATTAGTTTCCCTGAGCGAAAACCTGCATGTGCTTAAACCATATTTCTGTTTGCTCGACCTGATTAGCACAAAACCAGCCAATCAGAGAATGCAGGGTTTTAATTCCCTGCATTCTCTGATTGGCTGGTTTTGTGCTAATCAGGTTTTTATAATTATATAGTAATTTATAGTTATAATTTAATTATATATTAATATATATATATATATATTCAGTCCAACCAGTGGCAGAAAAGAGAAAGAAGAATAAAGCACATATTCTGCAGTCATACATTGTTGTCGCTGACATTTTAATCATATTGGATTGAAAACAACTAAATCAGTGTTCCATCCCTCACAACAACAACTATTGCTGGCCTATCCCGAGTCTTAATGTGTACAATATACTTCCAAATGTGTTTAACGGACCGTTACTGTGTAGAATTACAGTCTAAAATAAGTTTAGAATCATCAAGTCAACAGAAAACTTACAACTGTATGCAATATTCATAAAAGTAGACACGTCTGATGCCTCTGTGTTACCCAAGACTTTTCTAACTCTCCTTTGGTTGAGGGGAGAAGAAAAGTATGAGGAATGTTTTTGGTTTTGAAGAGGTCGGAATTAATATGATGATTATGATGTCAGTTATGTGACGGGCATCTCTTCAGGATGTTTTACCAACTCTGGCCTGTTCAGTGTTGGAATATCAAAACTTCCTCAAACTGATTAAGGATGCTACTTCCATCTTTATACACCAGGACTTCGACATCGGTAAGAACAAGTACAACATATGTAAAATATAAATTTGGCAAGGGTGTGATGTATTTCAAATGCTACTTGTCAGGCAAGAACTTCAGCCTGACATCATGTTCCAGCAGGAAGTAGAGCTGTGCAGTTTAACTGATCTTTTGTTAGTCAACTCAATTTATGTGGGCTTTTGATTCTGAAATGTTCCACATTTCTTTAAATTATTTAAGCATGCTTACAAATGTTAAATGGGCTAAATCTTGACAGAAACCCCCAACTTTGCACCAGAGCTTGCATCTTCCACAAATCCTTTGCATTTTGCTCGATCAGTGATTCCTTCTTTTAAGTTTTGGTGCAATACTGCCACCTACTGGGCTCGAGTGTGGAATAGAAGATGTAGTAAGACAAAAGATTACAAAAGATTATGACATTTAAACAAACAAGAAGTTACACAGCATTTTAAAAGTGCCCAAAAGTCAATTCGAATCAACGGTCTACTTATGAATCACATTTCTCAACAACAAGAATATATGCAATCAAGTCACATATTTGCAGAAATACAAAAAGACTGCAAATGAGAAAAGACCTAAAATCATCTAAAATATTCTAATATATTATTGGCTGTGCTGCCCAGTCCTATTTAGATGAAGAGCAAAACTGGAACATTATGCAGTTTTTTTTTCAGCAAGGTTGTCAGTAACTATTACAAAATCCATATGACAAATATTCTTCCAAAATGTTGCTGTTATGAATATTTGCAAAAATGCTTGCTGCTACTAGAAAATCGGACTAATTTTCTTTCGTTGAAGTGGCACAGAAAAAAAAGATCTTGTGTCTTATAAAGCATGCAGTCAGCTCACAAATGAAAGAAATCTCTCCCCAGCACTACAGAGCTCACAACCCTGCATCTATATATCATTTTATACCACGCTCAGATATGCAAAACATTTAGGCATGAATGTTACAGCTACTGGAATGGATTGAAAAACCTTTGCTACATATTAGACTTATGAAGGAAAAGGGAAAAAAAAATTTATTTGACATTTTGTCACTGCAAGTCTGTGCTGCCAAATAAGACGTGCAGTAGGTATTCATCATGCCAGAGACATTCCACTGGTGTCAGAGGAAATGTATCTACAGTGTAGGCAAAGTACCTGACACTAACACAGAAGGAAAGCTGGCCACTTCAGCCTGTCCGAGGGGTTTGACCTTTTCCTGATTATTGTATAACATTTTGAATATTAAAGCCACAAATCTCTTTGGATTGCATTAGACAAACTAGGATGTTTAACATTGCTGTTATGAGCAGGATGTTTTGGTACTGTGCAAACAGGCCAAAATGAGCCACAATTTTAAACCAGGGGAAATTATACACCAAAAAGAATGTAATTTTATTAAAAAGTATGATGACTTTTTGACTCTTGAAGAAATAAGAATGATGACTTATGCATTCTGAAGCAAGACTAGAATTGTTTGACCGTTAAAAAAAAAAAATCTAACTCTTCTGCATTTATATGGTGAGTCGTAGATACATTTTCCTAATAAATCTGGTCTAAATTTGGTTTATTGATTTGTATGATAAACCTTTACTGAAGCATATTTGCCCAGCAAATTCCCCTACACAAAGTACAGTAGGTCTTCCCAAAGATAAAATGAAACTAAAATATTTAGTTTATTTAGTTTTGCTAAATAATTGTCATGAATTGTTCATCTGCTGCAAGAAACTCAGGCCTTTTTTTAAAGCTTTACTGGCAGGTTTTGAGCGAGACTGCACATGGTGCTATGACTCATTCACTCCATTCATTTGTTCGTTCATTTCATGCGTTTAGTCTTTGTATAGTAATTGGAAAGTTATCGTTTCAGTATACAATAGGTTTTGTATAATAAACATTTTCTACAATTACCAGCAGGAGTTTGGGGAAATTTAAACTTTACTTGCAGCTTTCTAACATCACTTGTCACCTTTTCTCCATTTACCCTCTTAATATTTGTTTATAATCATAATATCTCTTAAAAAAAAAAAAAAAAAAAAAAAAAAGGTTTACAATTGGGTGAATCATACTGGCACAGCTGTGAATAATGTACTGTGTACTGTAAACAACCCTCCATGGAACTTACAGAACAAAATAAAACCAGTGTTTGCACTTCCCATACAGAAAAAAGCCAACTTAAAATTTCAATAAATCAAACATAAGCATCAATGTAATGATCAGATGGAATGCTTCATCCTAACCATAATGAAAGGAAAAAAAAAAAAAAAAAAAGTTAATATATAGTGTAAATGTATACTGCCAATCAACAGTTTGGACACAAGCTTGGATTTATCTATTTTCTACATTCTAAAATACTGGATATTATATCAAAACTATAAAAAATAAAAAAAATAAAATAAAAAACAACCAACAAGACATATGGCAGTAGTTGATTAAGTAACACCTACAATTTTATTTTAACACAAAGGTTAGCTGTTCTGTAATAGTTCTTGCAAGAACAGTGTCAAATGCATCAAGTGCAAAACCCGTCAAGCACCATGACGACATTGGATCTCGTGAAGACCATCCCAGGAAAGCAAGACCAAAACTTAGCTCTCATTAAAAGGTTACATTACTAAAGCAAATCAAACATGTAGTAAAAAAAAAAAAAAAAAAAAATTATATATATATATATTTATTTCACTCTCCTGTGTAAATGTCTACACTTATACAAAACGTTATATGAGAAAACTGAACTCTTAAAGCTCTTTGACGTAACGGTTCTTTTAAAAGTAACTGCTGAAGTCTCCATGACCAAAGAGCTCTGTTCGACAAATGCTATAATATGTGTAACTGATAACTGACAAATAAAAACTCCAATTCTGTAGTCACTGCTCCATTGACAAGCAGGTCATCTTATCTTTCTCATAACATTTATTAAACACCATTTTGCTTGTTTGCTTTATGCTCATTCAGAGATACACATTAAATCAGGCCAAAATCATGTGTATAATTTGTCTTTCATTAGTTAACAGTGAGAAACTGATCACATGAGGTTGCAATATATGGTTTGTTAATCAATATTTCGTTTCAGATGACCCATGCATGACCAAAACTAAGTAAATTTGACAGAATAAAGCTGATCTCAGGCTGAACTTCAACCAAAAGCGTCACCACGTGAACTGAAACGATCTCACACTTAGCAACATGCAGCAGTGGAATTACAACACATGATCTGGTCCATCATGTTGCATTGATCTATATATTTTTATCACACACACGAAAAAAACAAGTTTTTACATGAAATAAATTTCTGTCCAGGCATAGTAAATTAAAGCTTTTCGCCAAAAAAAACAAAGACAAGGACCCCCCCACCAAACACGCAAATATACCCGCAATAAAATAAAATAAATGTGCGTTTTCAAAATTCTTCTGGATCGCGAATGAAATCTCGTGATGTCCAAAAAGTCTGCATTCAATGCCAGTAAGATGCGAGTTGTTAAGATTTGACTTTAATATTAAGTGAAATGCTGCATGAGAGTCGAGGCCTGATCTCTACACCCACCATGCAGACAGACTGAGAGCTAACCGGCTACAATTAGCCTCGATGTCGCGATCACGTTTCAATCGGTTCAAACACGCAAGTTCAACCGCATCATAGTGCAAACGCGTCCATAAAGCATTTCTAAACCGCATGTAAAATCCGGGTGCTAATCGCTAACTTCGCTTCTCTTGTTATGTGCATCACATCATACTCCATGTGGGCTGTGCTTTTTCTTCACCTGGCGCCAACTGCCTCGTTGGCAAAAGCCTCGCACGCGAATCAAGTTAAATATTCCACGCTTTTGTATTGATAGCTCACCACAAAGCAGACCCGCATCGTACACGCGACCTAGCGATTCCTCGCGCACATCTGGATGAAGCGCCGATCCCCGCGCTTGCGTTTCCAGAGTAAGCGACTTCCCATTCATCATGCCGGAGCAGCGCAGTTCCCCCACTGCGCTCAGCGCGCCCGGGCCTGCACTCAGCTCTCACTCAACCCACCTCCCGACCGCCAGCGTACTGCGGCTCGTCTTTGCTTAAACCTGCAACAAACAACGTGAATTCCAGTTTTTCGAACAAATATTTTCTTACCCTCTTCCGCCGCCAAAGCTGCCGTAAGCCCGGTCATCGTAGGTATCGTAATCCGCCATGTCCGTGTTTGCTGTCGAGAGAAAGCAGTCTGCTAGACGGGGGCCTTCAATATACCACTGTGCGGTGAAGCTGTCTCAGTAATGCCTGCACGATTTCACACACACAATACCTGTGGAGAAAATTATTATTTAACAAACATGGCAAGATCAAACAAATATGTTTTACGTACGGGTATGCTTTTAAACATTAACAATAACAAACGAGGGCGTTATCTAACGGAAAGAAAAACAGATGGCGTTTAAATCAGGCAACGTGTCGAAAGCCATAACAAGAAACAGCTTCAGAAAGATGCAAATACCGCTAAAGCACAAAGTCTGATAAAACGGTAATGTTAGAAATTCCTGCTTTGATCAAACATTCACCAATTTGGTAATTTATCGTACAGAAGAAGTACAAGACATCTGCGTTCCTTGTTTTATACATTTTATTTTCACTCATTTTTGTCTTTCACCAAAAGTAAACAAACGTTTAAAATGAAAAGAGTCTTATACATATTCCATCCCAGTTTGACAGATTAGTAGCGTAAGGTCAGAACGCAATGCATTGTGGGTATACGGAAGCGACAGTAGATACAGAGTAACCGTGCGAAAATAAGTATTGTGGTGGAGTTAACTTGAAACAACCTAACATTGTGAGAACTTCTTGTATTATAAATTACCGTTATCGTTATCATGAACAATGTGGAAAACTAACCACAAACGGAGAGCGTTTCAGCTTTCCACCTCACAACCAAAGCAAAACAATGGAACTCGGGTTGCCTAGGCAACGAAAATGCGTCGCATGTCATGAGTAGCAGCTTTGCGACACATAAACATCACCATCAGCAACGTCTGTGTATTCAGGGCATTTTTACACAGGCATATTATAATCAAAACACGTTTAACCTTGTGTGGTTAGCGCTAAAGGTACCACATACACGGTGTAGGGTTACTCAGATAACTTTACGCATTTACCCGTCTGCACAGCTTACTTCCCAAAACAATCAAACTATCCTGCCTGTTTTAAAGCTGCATTTACAGCGTTATTAAAATGTTGGCATACAAGAGATTACCATAATAAATTATAGAAAATTACCTCTGCTCTGAATGTATTACTTTGTGTAATATAATATTGATTAGTGCAACTAATGTGTAAAATTAACCATACCAATGCAAGCACAAAAATAAAATGCTACCAATAAATGAAAAGTGGTAATGTAATATAATAATAATAATAATAATAATAATAATGTAGGTTTCTTATAATTCAGATTTCTGAATTTTAGCTTTAATATTAAAATTCTGATTTCCCCCTCAGAATTCTGATTTTTTTTTTTCAGAATTCTGACTTTAATATTAAAATTCAGATTTTTCCTCTCACAATTTATGACTTAAAAAATTTTTTTTTTTGCTTTTAACATTACATTAATATCCAAATTCTGAAAAGAATTTTTTAAATTCTGACTTGTCATCAAAATTATGACCTTTTGTCCCAGGAGACTTGCTCATTGGCTTTTCCAAACTGGCCTTTTTGTGTGTGCGTGTTTGTGTGTGTGCGCACGTGTGTGTGTGTGTGTGCGTGCCCTATGATGGATTCTCACATTGCTCATTCTCAGAAAGTTTTATCTCAGTTTCATTAATCCTCAGTTTTACATAAATAGTTTACAGTGGCCCTAATCAACTTCTGTAGCTGTACAAGGAATATTGCACATGACTTTGCATGGCACACTCTTGTTTTTTCTTCTTCTTTTCCTTCTTGCAGTCACATGATCCAGAATCAAAACATTCACCATTTTTTCTGGCAATCATGCCCGCTACAAACCAATGATGAATGATGAAATGATTACAAATACAAATACAAATGATGAATCGCTGTCTAAATTTACCCCCATGGATTTTTCCTGAACACATGATGATGATGACAAGATGATGGTGTACGGTAAGAAACTTCAGTCATAGGATATTACCAGTGTTTACTGTATCAGGCTCCAGTTGTTGTTTACAACGCCTTTGAGGACTCTACACTGGCAGATTTTTGACATGGTTAATCTCATCAGGCATGATTTAATGTGAAAACTATCATTTGGTAAAACCGAAAAGTTGTTTACATTCTGTTATTAAAGACGTCAGTTTTTGACATATTTTTCTCCCTACATTGCCATCCACCTGTCACTCTGCTGTCTGTGCTGTCTTACGAGTGACTGAGCTCACTATGTGTGTGCTCACACTGGTAATATATTTAGCAGTAGATGACGGGGACGGACGGGGCTGAAACCAGACGGGGTGATAAAAAAAAAGTGTGACTGGAGTCCTCTTACGAGAGGGGATAGAGATAGGCACTAGATATGAGTTAACTTTTATTTAGCACTGCTGTTGAATTCAACATTAGCCTGTCCAGCGTGTATTCAGTCTTGTCCAGGGTGAATTCAGGCCACACATGACCCTGAATAGGATAAGTGGTATAGAGAAAGAGAGAGAGAGAAAAAGAATGAATTCAACAGTTGCTTTTCAGACACAATCATTTAACAGAGCCACTCTGGGTGTCGCGATTGAACTTGTCAAATTCTCTCTCCTTGAGCGTCTCTTTGACAACACACACACAAAAAGGTGTAAAGCATTATGTGTTACTGGCAATCGATGCCCGATCATGTTTCTACTGCCATAAAAATTACTGCCTAATTTAAGGTTTGAAGAAACAGCGATTTACATAAAACATGAGAAGTCTTATAAAACTAATGAAAGCATAATGACAACAGCAGCCCAATATAAACCATGCATATACGTTAAATTAGCAAACGTTTCACAAGGCAGTGAATGATCTGGAGGCAGTGTTATGATCTGAGGTTGCTTCAGTTGGTCAGGTCTAGGCTCTGTAATGTAATGCGGCAATAAAATGAAGTTGGCTGATGACTTGAATTTACTAAATGACAACTAGGTTCTTATCACTCTCACTCACTCACTCATCTTCTATACCACTTTATCCTGTATTCAGGGTCGACAGGACCTGGAGCCTATCGCAGGAGGCACAAGGCAGGGTACAACCCTGGACAGGGTGCCAATCCATCGCAGGGCTCACACCCATTCACACACTACGGGCAATTTTGGGAATGCCAATTAGCCTAACCTGCATATCTTTGGGAGGAAACCCACCAAGCACGGTGAGAACATGAAAACTCCATGCACACAGAGACGGGAATTGAACCCGGACCCTGGAGGTGCAAGGCGACAGTGCTAACCACTACACCACCGTGCCACCCCGTTCTCATCACTTTCAGAGTTTTTCTTTCCAGGCACATTCCAGAACTCTGTGAAAAAGTAATTTTGGGAGAAGGAGGAATCATTTTCACACATGAACTGGCCACCACATTGTGTGCTGTAAGTTAAGCTAAAGGTGACTGAATGAAATCTTAGAGTGTGTGACTTTTTTTTTTGGCCAAATTCTCTTTTTAGCTTCCTTTATTTTCAAAAACAAAAAAGTAGGTACAAATGGATATAAAAGTGTATAAAAAAGCAACTTGTATATGCAATAGATGTGTATTAATTAGTCATGTTTTATATGTTCAAATAAAAGCAAAAAGTTTAAATTAAATTAGCTTCTTTTAAAATACTGATAAAATAAAGTTTTTGTTTTGTTTTTGTCTTTTTCTAACATTTTCAAACAAGATAAAATAATGTTTCAGTTTAACAGCAAACTGATAAAAAGGGCTTGGAGCCAGACCCTTTCGATTTACTGTATGAAACTTGGAACTTATATAGGACATATTGCTAGTCAACCCATTAAACACAAAATACAACTTAACATCCGATACATTTATCTGTACATTAATACCCTGCGATGGATTGGCACACCATCCAGGGTGTACCCCACCTCATGCCATAAAGCTCTTGGGATTGGCTCCAGGCCCTGTATACTGCTGGATTTCGCTGCTGGAGCTGTAACCCAGTACATAGCACTCCTGATGTGCTAATTGCTGCACATTCATCTTTTACTAACATCAACATCACCAATGACTTGCAAATGACTTGGAAGTGTCTGTGTTTAATAGGTACAGGTTTCACTCAGTGATTGCTGTTTATTTTCTGTCTCACAACAGATACAGAAAAATATGTGAATGAGAACAGCTTTATTAGGGATTCAGCTGTATAGAGGCATGATGATGTTATGAAGATGTTGTGACATAACCCTTCAACATTTCAAGCAGTCTTCCACTACGTTCCAATGACAATAAATGAAAATGACACATTTCAGAACAGGGAAATGAACAGGGGCCAGGGGCACATTAGTGTATGGTGCAGTAACCTGCTTGCCATACTGCAGCAGCTAGATCATCACTGAAAATATCCTGGAAAAGTTCAATGATTTGACAAAATAGTGTAATACAATAAAACACTGTGCGAGGTAGAACAATTTGATGCATTACAACACAATACACATCCTGCAGTACAGTATAATATATCTGTACAGGAAGACAGTACAAAAGCTTAATGCAATAGGTGAATACTCTTGATACAGCAGAATGTAGAGTTGTATTTGATTTCATGACTATAAGGAGTGTTCTAATTATGAGGGTGTGCTGAAGTCAAACCAGGACTTTTGATTGTGCAAAATAATAGAAGACAATTAAAAGAGTAAAAATTTCACTAGTGCTTGAATACCCTCAAAGTAGAAAGTTGTTAATAAAGTTAGTATTTGTTATGGTCACTTTATAGCCATATACGATTGTGCTCTGTTTACATGTCTTAATATTATTATGCGTCTTATGTGTCTATGTAATGTTTGTATTGTCCTTGAATTTGCAATTAAAAATTTTATGGCAAGAATTGCTCACAATATAATTTTCTGTATATGACAAATAAAGAACTTGAACTTAAATTAATATCGTGATTAGCAATAGATGAATATGATTAAATGATATGATGATATTTTACTATGTCCATGTCTTTAAACCCCTTTTTCTTTTTATAGCTCCTCTACTTTATTTTTCATAACTCAAGCAGCAACAAGTCTTCTTTTGTTGTCTAGCTAACTTATAGTTGGTGATTTTTTCCCTAGGTATGTAATATATCATGAATTTATAGTTGGCATTTGCTATTATATATATATATATAAATGTTTAACATACTATTGCATTAGTGACATGGACATTGCTCCAAAATATTTATTTATTAAAAAAAAAATTTGTCCACTAGAGGGGAATAGAATATCACTGAGCAAAATTACAGTACAGAAATACACTTGCTAGAAAATGCTGCTTTTAGAGCCATGTTCTCAGTTTTAATCTCCAAATCACTGCTGCAATCACACTACATTTCTATTTCTATGAGCCTTAAGGTAGATTAAAAGCATACAATGCTTAAAAATGCATAAACCTGAGGACGATTATCATCATTCAAAATGGTTAGAGTGTCTAAATGGCTGCCACTGAAATACCGAGATGACATGCACAGACCGCAGATGTTCTGTTCATGCTGAGAAGTACTTTAAATATTTTCCCTCCCTGGAGAAAGTGCACCACACAGAGATCTGTCTCAGTGGCATATATTAAAAGGTGCCACAGGGTCCATCATGCTGATTTACTGATGCCCTGAGGATGGAAGATGAATATCACGGTCTAGTCACACACTGCTAATCACCCGCAGACCACAGATAAACGTAAGCAATTACAAAAATATTAAAGATCTAAAAGATATTAATTCTCTGATGTTCTAGTGTTGATGTCCTGCAGGGCCTCTGGTTTGATCTTGAGCACAGTTCTGTGTGCATGATGTACTAAATAGATGTGCACCAGGCAGGGATAAAGGTGCCTGAGCAAAAGCTCTTTTTGGCTTCTACTGCACCCAGAAGGGAAAAAAAAGTTTTTTATTTGCTGTTGTGGCTACATACATACAGTATGAGTAACCCTTAATTGCTAAAGTTACACCAAACTGAATATCATCCAAACTTTTATTACTATTTGATAGACTACTGGTCAAAAATATTAGAGTCTCAAATATATCATTCTGTAAGCATGTGTGAGTGTGTGTGTGCGTGTATGTGAGTGAGTGTGTCCCTGAGCTTTAGACTTTATCTATAAAGTAAATGTCTTAAAAGAGTAATGTTGTGAGCAATGTGTTACAAGATAGCATGAGCGCACAACAACTGTAGAAAAAAGTTAAAAGCTTTTCATGGTCTAATACACAGTCTAATAAAATCACAGATGATAAGTGGCTTGAATATTTTATGAAGTTGCTATCTGACTTGAAATATGTTAATAGAGATTTGAACGTTTCATTACAGATTATGTAAATACCCATCATGGTTTATGATAGTACTTATGAATTTTCACACATTATTATTATTATTATTATTATTATTGTTGTTGTTGTTATAAAATTTTATATTGTTATATATTTTCCACAAGAAGAAGCCCATGTTCTTCTTTAATCTTGTTTTCCTTTTTTCTTTTTTTCAACAGGAGTGGGAGATGAAGGCTTCAGGTTTACCCAATTAATTTTCTTCATCTTGTACACATTCCTATCTTTTTCTTCTTCTTCTTAATTTGCACAGCAAATAATATTATTATTTGGAATATATTTATATTATTTTTGGTAAACATTTTTGGCTAAATTTTTTAACAGATCAGTGTTTTTTCCATTTCACCCAGTCTGGGTTTATTTATCCTAGTGTAAATCTCATGCAATTTCACTCACTCACTCACTCATTGTCTATACCGATTAATCCTGAATTTAGGGTCGCGGGGGCCTGGACGCTATCCCAGGAGACTTAGGGCATGGGGCGGGGTACACCCTGGACAGGGTGCCAATTCATCGCAGGGCACACACACACACACACACACACACACACACATACACACACTACAGGCAATTTGTGGAAACACCAATTAGCCTAATCTGAATGTCTTTGGACTGTTTGAGGAAATTGGAGTGACCAGAGGAAATCCAACAAGCCCAGGAAGAACATGCAAACTCCATGCACACAAAGGTAAGAATCGAACCTGGCCTGGAATCGAATCTAGGCCCTAGAAGTGCAAGGCAAATGTACTAAGGCACTGCAATTTGACTTTTCTTCTGATTAATCAGGTTCAGGAATTTAAATCCACACTGTAGATAGCAAGGGATCCAAGCACTAGTGTAAGCAGTGAGAATAATTACGCCTACATCAACAGTCGCACTACAGCCCTGTGGTAAGGTGGTATAAAAGGTGGTATGAAAGTTTCTTTTTTAAATGAAGGGCCTAATTATAATTTAAAACCCCTTTTTAATGACACATGACATCATAATCAGTTCAAGATATTTTAAAATCTTCTGGTTATATTACATATGTTTTTTAGATTTGTCTTTCTTTTTTAAGGGGGGAGGTGTATTTGTAATATTGGATCAATATGTAAACCAGTGTTGGATAAAGAACATTTTCTGCTTCAGTGATGTTATGTTTTCTTTTTCTTAGGTTGAGTAGGAATAAAGAAAACCATACAACAGTTTCATACACCAGTCTGTTTTTAGTCTTTTATTTGAGGCAAACACATGAAGTCAACATAGAGTAATGCTGAAATGAAAACACTGACAGAAAACATTCCAGAGGTTAATGGGGTTATGGTGTTCATTTCCTTGTGGTTAATAAAAGATGTTGTAATTTTTGTCTCACCTGAGAATGAACTGAGAACTTTCTCATACAATTCTGTTAATTCCACACATGGCATGTACATTAAAATTTACATTAATGATGTTCGGTGGAGACCCTGGTTTACGGAAGTGCTTTGAAATCTTGATCAATAAATACATACTGATACTGGGTCACTAGGGGAAGGATTAAGAGTAATGAGTATTGCTTGAGGATTGAAGGGAGTGTGGTGCAGTGCAGGGTGTGATAAGTTCTTTGAAGTAAGTCAGTGCTGGTCCATTTTTTAGCTTTGTAGATAAGAACCAGTGTTTTAAATCTCATGAAGCAGCTACAGGAAGCCATGGAGAGAGCATAGTAATGGGGTGAGATGGAATCACTTAGGAAGGCTGAACGTATTCTGGATCAGTTGCAGAGGTCACACACAAGTGAAATATTTTTCCATAACCGTATTTGTTATTACACATATATCAAAGTAATTTGCTAACTATTAAACTGTTACTGAACACATTTTTGAGTCTCTTAAGTTACATTTAACATTGTGGAATTTCTAAAAGACATAATTTGATAAATTCATTCGTTTTTTATACCAGTTGTCCTATACAGGCTTGTGGGAGGCCTGGAACCTCCCAAAAGACTTCAGCATAAGGCAGGGTGCAAATCCACTGCAGGGCGCACACACACTCATTCACACACTACAGGCAATTTATGGACACCAAATCTGCACATCTTTGGACTATGGGATGAAACTGGAGACTGGAAACTGGAAACTTGTTGTTGTTGGTCTTTCGGCTGCTCCCGGCAAGGGGTCGCCACAGCGGAATATCCAGTCCGCATTACAACTTGGCACAGGTATTACGCCGGATGCCCTTCCTGACGCAACCCTCCCATTTTATCCGGGCTTGGGACCGGCACTGCATCCAGTGGCTGGG